>LPNX011151340.1:127996-170332 GCA_001517045.1 Pseudotsuga menziesii
TCTAACAAGTAGTCTCTCTCTTGTCCCAACAACTTCTCTCTCACTCATGCGCCCCAATGAGTGAGTGTGTGTGTGATAAATATAGAGGCTCACTCTCTATTTATATTATTTCATTCACTTAATGTCCACTCCAACATGTTGGCCTCACTGAACAATTACTTACTAGAGCCGGCATCTCTGGGAGAGTCTAATAACCCTAGTGCCCCACAACTTGTGGGGACTTTGCCCCCTCCGAACAACAAGGAGGGTTATCCTTAACACAATGGTGGGGACTATTGCCCTGACTTACAATAACTCACCTAGGGCCGACTTCTCTAGGATAGTCTAATAACCACAACTACGGGGACTTTAACCATTGAACAATAGGAGGGTTACCCACAATGACTTGACATGACTTGTTTACATTATTGAATCTCTCGAGAGGCACATCGGGGAATGACATGACTTCAATACATTACAGACACTTCCCAAAATAAACATCGGTGTACAATACATAAGATATACAAGTGAATACATTCTGAAGTTACAAATACATCAATAATATTGTTGCTCCATAAAATTTCTTCCATGTTCCAAGTCATAGGAAGGGACTCTAGAGGAAGGCATAGACCCAACTTAAAGTGCTTAAGAGAGTGAAGCAAAAAGTACCAGTTGTATCAGAGCGTGCCCAAGAGAATAGATAGTTGTCACAACTTAAAATTTTGGTTTGGGAGAATTCAACATATTTGATGATTTTGCTATTAAAGAATTCCAAAAAATGAAGCCTCTTTTTGGGCAATAGGATGTCATAGCCAACTGAGGGATGAGTTGGAAGGTTTGGTTAGGAAGTTGTGGCCCAACCTTATCTAAGTAATGGCATAAAGAAAAGTTCAACAAAATATGAATCCATAGATGACCATATGTCATGAAAGCTTGGGTATGTGGAATTACAAAATTTTGGATACATAAGTCTAAGGAATTGTCTTATAATACTCTACATTCCATCTTTGTAACTCTATATACATGTTTCTAAAGGTACACGTCCTTTTGTACGAATGTGTTACTCACGTTGTTTATATATATGAGAATTTCTATGTAAAGGGGGCATATTCTAGAGTATAAAGATATTATGTTGAGAGTTCTTGTGAGATTATTCCTCTATAATGAATTACGTGCATGAATTCTTGTGTAATGCTTAATATTCTAATATAATATAGGAATGTTTTGCTTGTGTGTGTGTGTGTGTGATGTATCTTAATGATCTAGCATTGCCTTTATTGTACATACATTAAGTTCTACTAGCTTGAATGAATGTGACTAGATTTTAACTAATGAAACACACACCCCTATTAAAACATTTATGCTTTGCAGATTACTCAATCGATAACTATCATGCATGCCTCAGGTGAGGCCTCCTTTATTTGGAATATTGAATATGCTAACATGCTCACTAATGTATACTTTTGTTGCAAACCTTTTGTGGACCTTGACTGTGTCATAAAATCAACATCTCATATTGCAAATATTTTTTGTGGAGTCTAAAATTCTACTAACCTATAAGGATCCCTAACATAGTGAGGAAGTGTGGGACAAGGACATCTTGGGGATATAAAATACACTACCTTTAACACATAACAAATATATCCACCCTCCTATATTATATGTTCCATCTTCTTGTTTTCATACCTAGCATCCTTCTGGATTGATTCACCAAAAACCTTGATAGGAGAATTTTATGAGAGGATAGTTGATAAATCATTTTCAAGGGTATGGTATTTCTTGGTGATATATTTGTCTCCCACGGATTTTGTATATAGTATAGTATGGTTCTAAGGGGGCATTATAAGCTTTCCAATTCCAATTCCAATTACATAATTCACTCATAATATCCTAGTAGATTCTAATTGCAATTTAAATTAATGGTAAAGAGAGGGTGTTGAGGGGAATATTGTGCAAAATTGATACAATTGCCTTGAGGAGAGGCCCTTAAGGACTTTTGCTCGACCTCCTCATTTCAATTTCCCACTTCGGTTGGAGTGTTATCCAAGATTGGAATGCTATTTGAGTGAATAGGCATTCTTCTAGAGGGGATCATGGTTTAAATAAATAAATTCATATCACCATCACCCAAACAAATGCTACCAAATTTTCAGCCTCACAAACATTACTAAGTTCCTTTGGCTTTGTATTAACCTCATCTTTCCTACTTGACGACGAAGAATTACTTTTCCAATATTGCTTGTGTGCTTTCTAAAATCATGTTCATTCTTGAGGTGCCCATATCATTGATAAAGATCACACTGGAAGGGGTGCCCTCATACTACACAATTTGGGTTAAAATATCGTTATCCACCTTGATTTCTAAATGATTTGTCATAGCCCTATATCCATTTCCACAAACATTTCAGCCATTGATTTAACCAAGGGCTCACAATAACATTTTTTCATACCCAAAAATGCCCCCACTTTGTTCCCTATCTTCTTGAGGATTCCTTTACTCCTAAAATCCAAGTGTAATACTGGTTGAATAACCTATATAGGATGGATCATAACTCTTTCCACTATGGGGTTGAAATAGGGAGACAACAATTTGAGCACTAGCAATATAGTGCCTCATAACTAATTTCTTTTTCTTACCATTTGACATATGTAACATTGTTGAAAACAAAATGCATCCATCTCCATGACAAAATATGAAATTTGGGTATATACCCCAAGACATTTCCCCCTTGGTTGCTTAGTCGCTCCCTTGAAGTTTTCTTAGTTCATATATCTCATAAGAAATCTACCTACCAAAGCCAATCCATGCATTAGAATTATTTAATCCAATGACAAGTGCTCACCTATCACCATTTAGAGTTTTGGCATTCTTAACATAAGACACTTCCTTCTTTGTGTTACTTTCCTACTGCTAGTAGTATGAATCCATCTGATGTTATTTGGACATCCCACCATTTCATTGATACCTAAAAACCTATTATAATCCTCACATATCGAAGCTTCCACATGAACTACTTATGTGTACGAACTATCGGTCGATCCTATGGGTCTTACGTAAGGGATACCCTCAACTAAACATGGCTTGTTATAACCCAAGGTATACTTTTTGGGGAAGTAGAAAGGAGGGTCTTGGTGGAGACATATTTAGGCATGGAGCCCTATTTCTAATGCTTTGAGCTTATCTAGCACACTTAGAGAACCTAACAAGGTCTCTTATCCTTTGCCAATCCTGACAACTATTGTACCAAACTTTTAGATGATTAATTCCATATAGTTTTCTCCTTCGGGTCTAATAGCAAGGGGATACCATTTGTACTATGAGTGATATCACAAGGTCAATTTAGATTTTGGAACTATGAGGACCCTCTTTAAAACACTCTATGTTCTTTTGGAAATCACTAAGAGGACAATTTAGATTTTGAAAATATGGCATATCAATGGAAGAATGAGACATGATATAAAATTTTATATGTTATAATTTAAATAAAGGTAGGAATTTCATATTCCATAAACATTAATCCTGCATTTCTTTAAGTTACGACATATAATTTATTATTATTTATATTTATATTTCTTAAACATCAAGTTTAATCCTATAGTAAGATCTAAAGGTGGTTATTATTGTCTAAGAGCTCATCTTCCTTAAACACAAGGAAAGAATTTAACATCCTAATACCCAAAGGCATTTGGCATGAGTATAAGTTTACTCTCTTACAAATCACCAAGAAGTTATTTAGGGTGGGGTGGGGTGGGGGGGTTCCTTGAATAACGATGGAGTCAAATCACATTTGTGAATAATAGACAATGATAGTTGTTGCCACTACCCATTTGAAAATTGAGTTATGATATGTTTTTCCATCCTCGTACAACAAAAAATTAAAAAAAATCATAAAGTATACATTACATGACAAAATAAACAATTAATTCCATATCAAACAAGACACAATCTCTAGCACACTTGAAAAACATATAATGTGATATATTCTTCTATAAATATGCATTATATGTAAGCATTGGAATCTAATCACAATATTAGTTATATGTTAGCATTTAAAAATAAATAAAAATTAGACAAAACTACTAAAATTAAAATCATGAAACCTTCATAAGGCTTGTAATAAAGTTGATTTGGTTACATATTGATTTAGGAAATACTTTTTCTATACTTTTATAGAATGCATTATCGAACAAGCTAGTTGCAGGGTAACAAGTCCCTGCCTTTTGGGCCTTGGGACTTGTTGCCCATGGAAACAAGAAAGAAAATAGGCATGGAGATAAAAACACTAAACTATAGTCTATGAATGTTTGTTCGATATTGTTTTACATGTCCGAAAAGAAATTTAAGCACTCAACACAATTTAAGGTGTGTGAATTTAGTTAAATTTTCACTGTAATGTACATATACACTAAGAAACATATCCTTTTGTTCGAGATTGAAAACTAGAATCTTTCCTTTATACGATTCTAGATACATAACCACTAATGTAATCACAAATGTGGTAGGAGTAATCCATGACATTGAGTGAGATATTGGTGTGCTTCAATCAAATATTTATGCATTGACATTGAACCAGAAGCAACTTACTTATTATTTAACATTAGGTTATTAATTATTTACCTAAAGGGGTTACTCCCTTGAGTTATACTTATACATCTCTCAAGGCCACAAATATAATTGGTCTCATGGTATTTTGAAATAAGTGAAAGACATAAATAATTGTTTATTCCCGCCACTAAAATAGTTGTGGGTGGGAGTAACTAACAAATTTGCATTTCCTAAAATAAGAATATACGCATCAATCGACAGATAAAGAGGGAATGCATTATTATATTAACTCAAAGCGCTAAATTCGTTTATTAAACGATTTGAGAAGGTAAAGTTAGAGTTGGAGTGAACTTGTACAAGGAGAGAACATTCGTTGATCAATATAGAAGGTGCTTGGTCTCATTATCAAAGGTGTGAGTACGAGGGTAGGTGCACCTAACTTGGCTTATACCCTATGACTCTAGAGCTTAAGAATTTCCAAAATTTTTGTTGAATGGACATATGCCATCTTATTTTTCTGTCTTTGACGTGTATTGAAATTCTAGGCATGAATTATCCAAGTGGCCTCATGCTACTCTCTCCCACTCTTTCTTCAACACATTAGGAGATACCGAGGTAGAGTAGACATTGATTCATTCATTTCTCTATCCACTCATATCTCCAGACAAACATGAAATGCCAAGACGTTCATAGAAGGAGAGCATCCTAAGCACATAGATTGTGGTACCTAGAGATCAACATTTACATAGTTTCTCTTCCACATCGTCTTCACATGAACATAGTCCATGTATTTCATTCCCTAAATTCTTCATTACAATTTTTCAGTATCCATGGACCACCTTTGAAATCCATCATGCCTGTCGAAGATAAGACACTTTTCACCATTGTGTTTGGAGCACTTTAAAATAACATGCAACAACCAAAGTTCAAATAACATAATTTATCATGAATAGTTGAGTAAAAGGTTGAAGTTCTAATATTTATATAATGGATAACAAAGTCTAGTGTTGGTTGTTACTCACTCACATTGTTAAGATCAGTTCATGTTGGCATGTAGGATTAGTCACATGTTACATATAGGAGCTTTAAGCTAACCATGGGTCACCTAGTAGCACTTTAGGGAATTGTTCTCCTCCATTAAGCTTCACGAACAACCTTACAAAACAAAGCACTTTATCAAATAGGCCCTTTTCAATTATTTATAAATAATATTTGATACATTATAAGAAAACAAATTTGGGGTTTTTCTCAAGAGTCCTTAGTTAGTTCTTAGTGAGGAACCCTTCTCAATTCTCTAGGGTGGAAAGCATAAATCAATACTAATGGAGACATAGTAGGTGTAGAGGGTTCCCCAATGGACTAACTATGCTTCCGAGAGCAAAACCACTTTATATGGATTGAATCAAGAGCTGAAGACATGGAAATACAACAACCTAGGGAATGAAGAGTTGGGATGACTCAATCCAACTAAGCGGTGACTAGGCGCCTCGTTTTTGTAGCTCACTTATTAAGGAATTGAATTTACCTTAAGGTGGCTTAGCTTTCAAGGGCCATGTATGACCAATTAATCACACATAGAGATATTCTTTCATATATTCATGTGTGTTGTAATGCCATCCGCGAGTCTGAGAATGGCTAAAAAAATTGAGGAAGACAGTGCAACTACAAAGGATGCCCCAACAACCTAACCATAATTGGGAGCTAAAGATGGGGAAAGACAATGGCCTAGGGAACAAAGATCCATGATGAATCAATCCAACTTATTGATGATTTTTGGGTAGCCCAACCTTACAAGGCCATGTGCAACCAATGAATTATAACAAACTGTCCTATTATGGATGCTCTATGTTTGTAATATCCTCCAGCAGGTAACCTACTTTTCCCTGAGGGGGAAGAGAGGTAGATTTAGATCCAATTTTTGGTGTTTGTGGTACAAAGTCATATTTTTGCATTCATATCCTTACCTTCAAGAGTGAGGCCCTTATCCAAACCTTTGTGATCGAGGTTGAGAATAGGACTTTTATCTAGCTTATTCTCATAGACATCACCATCACCTTGTTGGGAATGTTATATGATTTTCATGTAAATCTATTTGCAAAGTTGATAGTCGACTGGTATAATTCAATTGGAGCTTAAGGCGATGGATGATGGAAGTGTGTTCGACCAATTGAACATAATAGTTTTTTTTTATAAGTTGCACAGAAAATGATATTATAGGGGCAAAAATTACATCAAAATACTCATGATTGACAGAGGTTGAAGGAGACTAGGCCTCCTTCAGAGCCATTCAAAAAATAAGACACCTGTCTATTTGGATGCATACTGATACTGATCAAGACTGTAGAAACTATTCATGACAGATACGCAGGGAAATTGGGTTGCGTAACCAGCCGAGCCCCGCTAAAACCAGAAAGAGACATAAAATAAAACTTATATAAAACATAGACAATATCTAAAAGCTTGCATGAAGCGAAGCCAGAATAAAACCTTGTTCAGAGCACACATTAAGCTGAGGGGGGATCTTCGGTGATGGGGCATGCCCATCGCTCCTCCTGTGACTTAGTGGGCGAGTTTGTGGCCGCCGTTGGTACGAGAGTCAGCAGTGGAAGTTGTCCTGCCTACACCGATGGCTAGTCCTTCTGTCATTTGGAGAGGGGTTCCACTGGAGAAGGAACCTGGAATGGTTTATCCCGAGGCAATTTGGAAGAGCAGCCTCTTCCCCCCAGAGTGGTTAAGGCATGCCCACCCGTTTCGCTTCCACTAGCTCCGCCGCTAGCACTACCACCATGTGTATCTCCTCCTCCTGTGCTTTTGGATGATGGCTCGTTGCAAGTTGGATCATGCTCAATTGTACATGAGTAACACACGTATTATGGGCATAGGCAGTCAACATGTCATGTTGCTTCGTGAATAGGTCACCATCGACTGATTTGGTAAAAAAGAATCCATATGAGGCATGGGATGGTAAAACTCCATATGTTACACATCTTAGAGTGTTTGGGTATAATGCCTTTGTGCATATCCCAAAGGATAAAAGAACCAAACTTAACATAATGTTAGAGAAATGCATCTTCATTGAATACAAGGATAGAGTAAAGGGTATAAGCTATGGAACCCAATGATGATGAAGGCAATTTATAGTAGAGATGTGCTGATCTCTAGAGAAGTTGTACACACTTCTAGGGATGAAGAGGTTCAAAGAGAAAAAAACATAAAAGCAAGAGTTTCAAATGAATGAGAAAATTCTGGATTTAGGTGAGTCAACTGAATTTGATGAAGAGGTGGAACAATAGACTCTATATGTTGGGAGTTATTTTCAAACAAGGACACAACCAGATTCGTATAGTCCACCTAAATTTCTATTTGTTTTTGCATGATCTACCATAGAATATGATCTTAGGCCAATAAAGGAACCAATGAATTCAATAGAGGGTAAACTCTAAAAAAATTGGTCTATGAAAGAAGAAATGGAGTCCTTGAAGAAGAATGAAACATGGGATCTATTTTTGTTACCAAATGGAAGTAATACCGCCGACACTAAGTGGGTGTTCAAGAAAAAATTGAATGCAAAAGTTCAAGTCAAGAAGTATAATGCTCAATTGGTAATGAAAGGATATTCCCAAGTTAAAGGGGTAGACTTTAGTGAGATTTGTCTCTCATGTTGCTAAGTTGACTTCCATAAGGGTACTAATATTTGTAGCCGCAACATTTGATCTTGAGATAGAACAAATGGACGTAAAGACTACATTTATTCATGGTGATATTGAATAAGAGATTTATATGAAGCATCCTAAAGGTTTTACAATGAAAGGAAAAAGGAGTTGGTTCACAAGCTCAAGATGTCTCTCTAAAGTCTAAAACAATCGCCCAAAATATGGTATCAAAAATTTGATATTTATATATAGCAACTGGGGTTTATGATAAGTCAAGTTGATACTATGTGTATGGGAAGAAAGTCAACGATCATTTCATATATGTAGTTTTGAATGTTGACAACATGTTGTTGGAGGGAAATAACATCGATTTGATAAAGGAGGTGAAACTGTAGCTATCCTCCAAGTTCGACATGAAGCATCTCAAAGCAGCAAATTTCATTCTTGGAATGGAAATTCAGAGAGAGCATGTAGGTAGAATGATTTGCTTAAGTCATAGAGAATATGTTGAGACACTTTGAAACGTTTCAATATGTAGGAGAGTAGATTGGTTAATGTCCCTATTCCTGTAGGAGTCAAGGTATCTACAAGAATAAATATAGTACATGTTATTTGTGCCCTATGCTAGTACCATATGTATTATGATGTATGCTATGGTTTGCACTCGACCCAATATTTCCCATGTAGTGGGAGTATTGAGTAGGTACATGTCAACATCTCAAAAAGAGCATTGGACTGTAGTCAAGAGAGTATTCAGGTATCTACGTGGCATGATAGATTATGCAATTTGTTATGGACGAGGGGCGAGAAGGAAATCAATGTACATGTTTTTGTTGATTCCGATTGGGATGGATATATCGACCGTAGATGGTTGACCAATGGATATGTGTTCAAGATATTTGTCGAAGAAACTAGTAGGATGAGTAGGAGGCAGTCGATCATTGCACTATTGAGTATAGAGGCTGAATACATGGAAACTACTCATGCATGTAAGGATTTTTTTTGGTTGGATAGGTTGTATTCATATGTTGGGTTTGGTCAGCATGCTATTAGTTTGGATTGTGATAGTCATAATGCAATATTCGTGGCAAAGAATATAACATATCATTCAAATACTAAACACCTTGATGTGCAATACCATTTTGTGAGGGAGACGGTGGAGAGCCAGAAGGTGTTATTGGAAAATCTAGATAGAACGAAGAATGTTGTAGACTCATTGACCAAGTTGGTAATCACATAGAAGTTTTCCTGAAGCAAGGAAGTGGTGGGGTTGTCATCCCTACTAAAGTGAACTAAATTTATGAATCTCTTGTTTATTTAAAGAAGACAACAAGTGGGAGAATGTTGAAAATTTTATATTCTTTGCAATTAAATCATATGAAAAAATTTGATAGTCAATCGGAGTTGGAGGGTGATGAATGGTGGAAGTCTAGTCGGTTGATTAACCAAAATAGTTCTTTGGTTGAAGGCAAATGACTAGTCAACAAAATGACCACAACTCAGCACACAATTGACAAAAGTTGACCCAATAAAATTGACTATAACAAAATAATTGAAAGTGATTAGGAAGTTATGGATTATCATTAATGATCGGTTGGTTGTATTGCATCTATAAATAAGGTGTAATGACTATTAGTAAGATCATGGTGTGATGTAATGAAGTGTGATTTGTGGTCTAACAAGTCAAAGTTGTAAACAATTGTTATGAGTGTTTGATTAATACATGAGTGAAAGCTCATTGGTTTGTTGGTTTTCCAAGAGAGAGGTTTCCAGGGAATTTTCCATGTAATGTGTTGATGTGCTGTGTGTCATTGTTTTATATTTAATCATGCTTAGCTATACGAATCAATTTGCAAACCTGTTGCAATCGGTGTTAGAGTCAACATACTTGATATAACTATAGTGGTTTTAGTTGACTCAACAACAAAGTTAGCAACATTCTGACTAACAAAATCTTAGTTAGCAACAACATCTTTATCTGTTTTGTTGTGGCCTAGTTGCTCAATGTACTGGTCATTAATTAATAATTGGTTGATTTTGAAGTGTTTTTGCACGACCCGTAGGGGGAAAGAGCATATACGAGGTTTATGACAAAAAGTTTATTCCAATTAAAGAAAATAGAGAGTTTAGAAAAGCAAGTAAGCTAATGAAAAATTGAAACCACAAACTATGTGTCACTTTCTAATCATTTACCAATAATCGACAAAACCTTTGGTTGGTGGCGAGAGCATACTTCGTGGCAACAAGTTGGGTATAGAATTATTAATTTATTGTAAAATGGAATAAAAAAATAATTGAAAACTTGTTACACTATACAACCTTTCTAGATGGTGGATTGTGTGCATGTGTTAGTTAGGAAAAAGCAACCATAAGGAACACTGTGAATCCCCCCAGGGGGGATGGAGTGTGGGAGTTGTGTATCCCACTTGATTTCTTTATTATTTAACTCTACAATGTGATGAAAAGATGAAGTAAAATGCACTTTGATCCTTAAAAAGGGATCGAAAGGCTTACAAGATTGCAGGGAGAGAAAAGGAATGAAGGAAGGACTTTTTGGTGTCATGGGTGACTCAAAACTTGATTTTTGAGCAGTATGTCCTTCTCCATTTATTAAAACCTGTTGAAAACCAGCAAGCAAAACATGTTAGAATGTCACAAATCATTCAAAACAAAATACATTATTTACACTACTCAAAATGCTCAAAAATTTTAATTTTTTTTATTGAAAAGGGCAATTTGAGAGACTACTCCGGATCTAGTTCGAGATGAAATTTTTGAAAGGAAACTAGGTATAATATATATACATAATTAAAAGCAGATTTTGAATATCAATTTGATGTATCTAAATTTTATCAAGCATGAAGAAACAATAACCAAGAAGAAGATTGAATTTTTAAGGAAGGAGAGAGAAGTCCTCAAGCCCGTGCTTGAATGGAATGAAGGAGAAGAATGATATGCAAAAAAAATATGCTAAACACAACAAATTTGATGTTTTAAAATGGAAATGGGTGCAACATAGCTCCAAAATCCTTTCTACCTAAGATGATCCTGCAAAATCTAGACTAATCTTCATACAAACAATGTTAATCGAGACAATCTCATCAACAGAAAGCAAGAGAACATAAGTATAACCGACTATAGTCTATTGCTCTTACAATATTATAATAATGAAATGAAAATAAGTAAATTAATAGCTACAAATACTTATTAAAATAAACTGGATCTATGCAACACTATTTGACAAAAAGAAAGCATAATATTTAGTTGATTTCACCTCAAAATTCACCAAAATGCAATCTCATAAGACAATGCGACATATTAACCTCCATAGCCTTCAATTTGATTAAACAAGTATGCAATAACAAGAGTAAAATGGGCAGAGGTTCAATACATCCTCCTGAATGAGGAGCAAGACCCTGCTTTTATAGATAGAAAACAACTCAAACCCTAAGGGGGCGCAATTCCCAATGAGGAGGTTGTTTTGGGGGTTGAGGAAATGGTGGGAGGAGGTTTGAATTCATGGGAGTGGAGGATACTAACTCTCATGAGGTATCCCACTTGATTTGGGAAGCCTCCACCTCCTCTAACTAGTTCATCCAGGTGGCAAGATGCACCCTCCATGAGGAGAATGCACCCCCTTTGATGGAGGGGAGTTGGAGACTCTCTCTTGATGAATGAAGATGATCCTATATGATCATAAATGCTCCAGGAAAGATACTGAACCACCCTGACACTTCAGATACATGTCCTAGACAAGATGCCTTTGATTTAGGAATTGGATTTTCTCCATTTTTTCCATTTATTTGACCCTGTGAGTCATTCTGGAGAGAAAATCAAAATTAATAATTGAAAATTACTAATTTGACTCTCAAAAGTGGGTTTAGGGGTTAAGTGGGTGCTCTGGGTCCAAAAAAGAGCATCCCCATGACCAAATTGGATCCATAGGCCCAATTTTATGACCTTTTGAACTTTTATAATTAAAATACACCTTATTGATGATTTTATTAAAAATCTAAAAATTAAAAAATCCTATGAAAGACTTAGCGCATGTCCGCAAAACTTTGGGACTATGACTAGAATGGTATAATACATAGACCCTAGGATTTAATAACCCTCCTAAGGCATAATCGCCAATTTCACCATCCCAACTTTGGAGGATTTTGAGTGAAAAACTTGGAAATTATATGTTGCTTAAAAAAGCGTCATATAATTGACGAGGGAAAAACACTCAAGGATGATGATATTGATCTCAAAATCCTAAGAAGTCCAATCCTTTTACATAAGAAGCTGTCATGCTATGTCATTTATTACAATTCCCCCGAGGGGGTGTGAACATGTAAAAAATGGACCACAACTTACCTTAATGAAACCATGGAACTTCCGAGCACTAAGTAAGAACAATTGATTTGTTACAATCCTTGGTGGTTCACTTGAAAAATACCCTAAGTGCAACTTAGTGGATAACATCTAGCTCCAACTGTGTGACATGGCATCAACTGATCTTCAATCAAAGAGAGTGGGAAAGGACCCTAGAATGTCTACTTCCTACAAGAAACTAAAGTGCATTAGTCCCATATACATGCAAATTAATGCCGAAATGAAAAACAAGTTGCAGCATAATACACAAAATAATATACAAAAAGTGTGTTACATAAAACTATGATACAAAAACTATGGTACATAAATAATATACAACAATAAGTTATGATACAAAAGGAAAAGGGTTTGAAAAAGTTCTAATAATGCACCCTTGGGCATTAGATAGGATTGTTGAAGAACAATTTCAACTGTTATCGATTCACTGGTAAGAGGAAATTTTCTCCTTCCATAGTGTTGAGAAGGAACGAATTGATTCCAACCACGTCATAGATGATGAATGGCCCCATCCAAAGATTATCGAGCTTCCCATGTTTGCCTGGATTTTCCCTTCATTTGTCCCATAATAAAACTCTATCTGCAATCTGAATGAACCTTGGTTTTGTAGACTTGTCAAATGTTCTTTTAACCATCTCTTGGTTTTTGATACTTCTATTAAGAGATTTCCTTTGGCTTTCATCTAATTCAATTAACTAATTGATTCTACTTGGCATGGCATCTTCTTCTAAAACATATTCTTGAAGCATATGATACACTGGAAATTGAAGATACATAGGCAAGGAGGCAGTTGAACCATATACCAACTCAAAGGGAGTCTTTCCTGTTGCACTTTTTGTAGTTATTATGTCGGCCTAAAGTGCATATTTAATCTTACTATCCCAAGACTTTTTGTTATTTCCAACTATTTTCTTAAGGATGGTCATTAAGTTTTTGTTGCTTGACTTTGGAAGACCATTTCCCTGGGGATAGTAGTTGGATGAGTGGGATAGGACAATGCCATATTTGAAGCAAAATGATGTGAGCTCTGCTGAACCGAAAGCTTTGGTATTGTCAATTGTTATTTTGGATGGAACCCTAGATCTTGTGATAATCTTGTCCTCAAGGAATTCCATAATAAATTCGTCAGTAGCCTTTTTGGCGGGTATTGCTTCTACCGACTTGGTGAAATAGTCAGTTGCCGTTAGGATTCAATAAAACCCATTGCTTGAATTGTATTTACATTTCCCCATGAAATCAAGCCCCCACTATTGGAAAGGGGATAACACCACAACTGGTTGCAAAGGAAAGGCTGCTAACCTTTGATTTCCCTTTAATAATTTCCATTGGTGACAACTCCTTACAAAATTGTGTACATCTACAAATAAGGAGGGCAAGTAATAACCTGCTCTGAGCATCTTATGAGTTGTTGTGTCTGCTGCATAATGCCCCCCACAAAATCCTGCATGAAACTCAATTAAGAGTTGTTTAGACTCTTTCTCATTTACACATCTAAGTATTATTCTGTCAAGGTTTCTCCAACACAATAATTGATGGATTTAATCCTTAGAGACCTTCTTATGTGACCCTTAAGGTGATTAGGACATGTAATATTAAGGAGAAAGAAGAATATATCTGCATATTAGGGATCATGCTCTAACCGTTGAAGTGATGTTGACTTTACTTGCTCTAGATCATTTTTCTAACTCACCATCCCTAAAGCCTCTTCATTCCCTTGAGTTAACATCTTGGCTAGACCTCGACCTTTGATTAATTTTGTGGGCCTAATCTATAGATCACATTCTTGAATTTTAGAGACCCATTTACCCCTTATGCCCAAACAATCTTGCTGAGACAAGATATATTTTATAGCTGCATGAGGTACATAACCAATTATTTTTCAGTAGCCAATATATGTCCTAAAATGTTTTAAAGGCTTTATCAAGGAATAAGCTTGCTTTTCCATAGTTGTGTATTTCAATTTTGAATCCTGAAAATCTCGACTCATGAAAGCGATGGGTTGCTCATATCCTTCAATGTTTTTTTGGATCAAGACCCCCGCGATGGTACTTTCAAAAGCAAAGGAGAAAAACAACAAATCTTTAGAATATTCAGGGATATCCAAAATTGGTGATTTGGTAATTGCATCCTTGATGCATCTGAAAGCTTCTCAACCCTCATCAGTCCATTCAAACTTAGCATCTTTCTTTAATAACTTATGGGTTGGCTTCATTAATTCTGCTAAGTTAGGGATGAATCTTCTTATAAAGTTGATGTGGCCATTAAAGGATTGGAGAGCTTTTACATTAAAAGGGATATTTTTAATTGCATCAATCCTTTTAGGGTCCAACTTTACTCCATCTTTGGAAATGACATGTCACAATAGTTTCCCTTCTTCAATACCTAGGAAAGACTTTGTTGGATTCAAAGAGATACCATATTTCCTACATCTCTTGAATATTTGCTTGAGGTGACTTACATGACTTGTTCTTTGTTTTGAAAAAACTGTTAAGTCATCTTGATAAATTTCTATGAGCTTTCCAATTAATTCCCTAAATGCATAATCCATGGTCCTTTGGAAAGTGGCCCTTGCATTCAACAAACCAAAAGGCATCCTTACATATTCGAAGGTACCCCACGGGGTTATGAAATTAGTCTTATGTCTATCCTCCTTTTGGATCACCACCTGATTATAACCTAAAAATCCATCTAGCATAGACATCATTTCAGAACTTGTTACCTTTTGAAGAAGAGTTTCCATATTTGGCAACGGATAATTGTCCTTATGACAAAACATATTTAGATTACAAAAATATATACATATTCTTATGCTCCCATTCTTTTTTCTTACAACCACCAAGTTGGAGCACTAAGATGAATGTCGTGTTGGTGCAATGATCCCAACAACCAACATTTTCTCAAGCTCATTTTTTACTATTGGTGAGAGCTTAGGGTTGATTTGTCTCATTTTTTGTTGAAAATATTTTACTTCTTTAATGTACCATTTGAGAGGTACAGTGTGTTGGAACACATCCTCTTGATAAGATTTGAGCTCATCATAAGTGTAAAGCAAAGACATCCATATATTCTTTGACAAGATTTATTAAATCACTCCTTTCCTTTTAAGAAGTTCTTTTTCCAATTTTTGGTTCATTATTTGTTCCAATGTTGATCTCTATGTAATCCCCAGCTTTCATTGAGTCTATACTATTTTTCCTTCTATCTTGAGTATCAAATATATCCTCAAGTGAAACTATACCACAAGGTACCAAATTATTGAATTGATCACCTTTCCCCTTATACTCATTACCCTCCTCCTGAAAAATGACATTGAAGTTGGATAATTCCTCTATGTTATGGAGAAATTTCAAAATCTGTTCATCATCGTGAAATACTTGCCAATGCTCCATGTTTTCTAGGACTGATGGTCTAAAGTTAATTTCTAATTTATCATCACCACCTGGAAACTCCTTTGAAGGTTGAAGAGTTGAAGTTGCTACACCTAGCTTATTTGCTAAGCTGTTTTGATCTCTATGGATGCTAGTCAGATTTAAGGCATCGAAGAATTCCATTGTATCCCACACTGCAATCCTATATTTTCTTAACAATTCACATTTGCATGAAAAATGGTTTTTAACTTGGGGGATTATTAGATTGGAGTTGGATTTTATATTTAACATCTTAATCCCCATATCTTTAGCTATTTCCAACACAAGTAGGAGTGCCTCATATTCTGCTACATTGTTAGTTGCTTCAAATTCTAACCTAAAGGCAAAGTTGAAAATTTGTCCCTTAGGTGAAGTGATGACAACTCTAGCTCCGTTTCTAGATATTGAATGACTGCCGTCAAAATTCATCTTCCATATTTCATCTACACTTTCATCTTTAAAATTTTCCTTAAATAGGGGCAAAAATGTAGATAGCAAGAATAATTTCTAATATTATCTATGTTGTAAACATATTCATTAGAAGGCTTCCTGGGGTTTTCTACATTATATTTCTTCTCCTTTTCACTATGCAATTTTACCATTGTATTCTCAAATAAAGGAACAGTGGTATAAGTCCGGTCCATTTGAATGGATCCCCCCAAATCAACAACCCACTTTCTTGATATCAACATACCCCATTTGTCAGGTACATCAATTACAAGAATATCCATGTTTATATGAATGTGAGGATACTTAGCCAATCTTACTGGAAAACCCAAAATAATACCAACCACCTCAACTACTCTAGATTCCATGGCACATACATTATGATATGGTCTTGTGCTTTTTAAATTTTAATGTTCCATGACTTTCCTTGTCATTATGTTGGTTGAAGACTCAAAATATAACACACAATTATGAAGAAGAAGATCATTCATCAATAGTGAAATATAAAATGGAGGATGACCTTCTCTTCCTTGTTCCTTATTGTAAAATAACCGGAAGATCAATGGAGCCATATTTGTTTATTGGATTAATTTTTTCTTGACTTTCTTGAAATGTTACTTTCTTAGGAGGAGCAGGATTTAACACTTTCATCAATTTTTCTTGTTGCGTTGGAATTTTAATAATTTTGGTTGCAAGAATTGATACTTTAACATTTTGAAACCAAACACCGATATCAACAATATCATTTGGGTCATAACGAGTGATTACCTAATATTTATTACTTTTTGGAGTTCCAACATTATCTTTTCTTTGATGGGTGATGCCTTTGAACTTAGGAATTTCTCGAATATGCTCTAATGTAGGCATAGCACCATAATTCTTAGTCAAGTTGTCCAACTATTGACTATATTCTTTTGCTTTCTTCATGTTTTATTTAGACATGGGATAAACATGGCCAACTGCGTTGATGTATTCATGCTCACTTGAAACTTGTTCAATACTGCTCATCTCGAGAATCCCTTGTTCTAAAATTTGTCGTGCCACATAACAACTAACATCTTCATGAAATGAATCACAAGGTCTACAATAAGGGATCGCTTCCTGAACCACATTGGTTGTCTCTAGTTGATTTGGAAGATTATTATATTTATAAGGAGCTTTTTTTTTTAACCCTGTTATTTTTGGAAGGAAATTTTGTTTTATTATAGTGAGACCTTTCCATGGTTACTACTCGATCATGTTTTTCAACCGATTATTTTAAAAGGCTTCCATGCCTTCCATTTTTTCATTTCACTCCTTAATCTTATTATCATAGGCCTCTTGCAAGAGCTCTTTTCCTTTGGATTCTTGTTTTGCACACCATCTTGTAAATCCAGGCAATTTAGACTTACCTGAAGTCTGCATTGCATCAATTTTGATGGCTAATGCTTGAGGAAATTTAAGATCAGTAGGTTCCTTGTTTCGCAGTTGGTATCTCATTTCCCCGTTGAGTGCCTCTATGTAATAAACCAAGATATATTTATTAGAAGGCTTGAATTCATTATCCATGCTTGCAATAAGATCTCTGAATTTTTTTATTGAATTCCTCCATTGTTTCATTTTAATTTCTCTTGATGGAGTGGAGTGCATTCAACATGAAATGAAGCTCCTTATTCTCACCAAGTATTTCCACAAAACCCTTTTGAAGGAATCCTAAGAATTATATGAATTATCAACAAGATTAATGTATGAGTCGCATGAATCTTCTTCAAGTAATAAGGCAAAAAGCTTCATCTATACATCATCATGTTGACTTGCAGCATCTCGACACCAACTAAGGAAACGCTTCGAGAATTTGCTAAGATGGCTTGATGCGATAATGGCATTGTTCCCCTAGAAAGTTGGTAGTTTCTCTATAGCTTTGTCTAGTACGGCATGAGGCTGACTTGCTATCATAGTAAAATCAAGGGGCTGAAAAAAAGCATCCACTAGACTGACATGATTTTCCATTGGATTCAAATTTGTGAACAAGAATCGAATCTCTGAAATAGAATCAGCCGCTAGATTTTCAAGGATTCTACGAGACTCAAGTTCGTGCAATATTTTCTATAATACCCTTTCAGGTTCAAAAAAAAGTTTAAATACTTTATGTAGATTTCTTCTCGTAGAATACCCTGAAGTGCTTTCAAACTATGGAGTCACCATATGGACCGAGTAGATTTCAAAATTATTCGACTACATAAATCAAATTTATTGGGTAGAAAACAAAAAGAAAAAAGGGTAAATTGTACCTCGGGAATAAAAATATTTATCCCTGATAACGACGCCCAAAAAGTGTAAACGAATGATAAGGATCTCAATAGCGACAGGAAATTGTTGAGCATGCGTGCTAGGGTTCTGTGCCGCTATGTTTTGGCAGACCTCTACCCTCTGCGCCTGTGGGAGGCAGTCATGTTGGCTGAGCCATCATGCCTGACAGCGGTCCTGGGTCCCCCACGGGCCCTTGTGATGAGCTTGAGGCTTTCAGATCTCTGATCTATGTTAAATCCAAGTCTGATCAGGCCCTTTCGGTCCCCAAATTTGTGAAGAAAATCAAAGAAGTCCCAATCATTGAACTCCCTCCATAACATCCCATGCATGTGGCCGTTTCTCTGGCAGATCGGGCTTTGGTTGGCCAATTCACAGGGCTCTAGCCCTCACCTAAGTCCACGGACAACTGGATTCAAAAAAACTGGAGACCCCTGATCTCCAATAACGTTACTTGCTATGCAGTAGGCAAAGGTTTCTTCCTATTCAAATTTATTGCTAAAGAAAACCGAGATCTGATATTTCGAATTGGGTCGTACTTCATGGCTCCCCAAGGATTATATCTGAATAGATGGAATCTGGACTTTGATCCTGCAGTAGATATACCCAAGGCCATTTCAGTCTGGGTATGTCTCCCCAACATACCGATTCACTGTTGGACTTCCTCTTCCCTACAACCCATTGGAAACAAGCTTCGGAAGTATATTGAAAGCTCACCCAAAAGAGAATTATTCTTGTGCCATAATATATGTAGAAATAGATATGAAAGCAGGGATTCCTAAAGCTGTCAAATTAGCAGTTGTAGAATGGCAACACTATCAAAAACTAGACTACAAACAACTGCCATTTAAATGCCGTCATTGTCATGAGTATGGTCACTTCCGAAAAAGCTGCCCTAAGAAGCCGATTGATCTAGAAAGAGACCAAGAAGAAGGATGGATCCAGGCAAAATGAAGCAAAACTAGCTCTATACAAGCCCATAAAAAAGTTGAGAGAATCTCGGGCCCTCCCAGGGCTGAATATGCTCCCATTATTCCCAGCTCTGATCAAGGCACTAGCTCAACACTGGCCACCGAAGCCCCGGAATCTAGAAATGAGGAGACTCCAGATCAGGAGGATGGGATCCCCCCAAGCCCAAATCCTAAAATTGTTAGCCCATCAAAAAAAGGAAAAATCCAGGAAGAAAATAACCTCCCTGAATCAACGAACCAGTCTTCAGATGAAGAGGTCTCGGAGGAGGAAGAAGGAGAAATAGGACAGTCGCAACCCTCCCCTATCTAAAGAAAATCCAAGAAAGGAAGGAAGATGGACAAGGAGTGAAGGGAAGAAGCCACCTACAAATACAAGCTTATGGGAGCGCAAGTCACACTTGAAGCCATGATAAACTCTAGATTCACAAGGCAAAAATGGCAGCCCAAAGGGGTGGCCAAAACCCCAAATCATAAGTAATGAAGATTGTCTCCTAGAAATGTAGAGGATTAGGAAGCAGGAAAAAATTGGACTCAATGAGGGATCTTATTCGTATTTCCGGTCCTGATATCTTGTTGATCCAGGAGACAAAAATGGAGGAAGAAAGCTTCCTCCAGTCAGTTCATCTATTCCGGAAGAATGGTGACGGTCTTGCTAAAAGCGCCCGAGGCGCTTCTGGTGGGATAGGAAATTTATGGAAAAAAGAGGCCTTTGATTTAATCCATTCCATTTCACATACTAATTGGATCCTATCCATTCTTCTTCACAAAGAAACGGGCATCCAGGTAAGCATTCTCAATATCCATGTTCCTGCTTTGATGATGGAAAAAAGAGACTGCTGGCAAAGTATTCAAGAGATTCTCTCTTCTCAAAATCCGGAAAACATCATTCTAGCAGGGGATCTTATTATCACTCTTAATGCCAAAGAAAAAAAAGGAATCTCTTTAGTCAGAGACCCCTTAAGAGAAACTGTGGAAGATGTCATGAGGGATTGGGATCTTGAAGACATAAAGCCAAATCGGGGCAATTTCACGTGGTCCAACAGAAGAATTGGACGCGGTCATATTGTGGCCAGGCTCAATAGGTTTTTAGTACAGCAATCCTTTGCTATTCTTGGATTCAGATTGAATTCGCTCATCTTAGCTTTCAGCATGTCGGATCATAAGCCAATCTTGTTGGATCTTACTAATGAAAAAAACTTAGGTCCCATCCCCTCCAGATTCAACCCCTGCTGGATTAGTCAAGATGGGTTTATGGTTCTTGTCGACTTAGTTTGGGCAGATCTAGTCTCTGGATCCCTATTCTTTGTATGGGTAGAGAAGTTGAGAAGACTTAAAAGAGATCTTAAGGCTTGGGCTAAGACTTTAAAATCCCCCTCTGTCCACAGACCTGAAGCCCATCAAAATTTGGAAAATCACCAAAGATTGCAAGAAGAACAGCCAATGGATTACTCTAGTCTAGAAAAAGAAGCCAATCTTCACCATATCCTCCAAGCTGCGTGTAGGAACGAGGAAGAAAATATCAGACAGAAATCTAGATGTCTTTGGCTCAAAGCTAGAGACCGAAATTCCAGCTTCTTCCATAAGCAAGTGGAAGGTTGGAAAAAAATTCAAAGCTGTAAAGGAAATCTAGATTCAGGGACAATCAGTCCAGGAGTTCGAAGAAATAAAAAAGGCAACTCAGGACCATTTCCAAAAGGTTTATTCTGAATATGACCCTCATCCCCCTCCCCTGGGCTCTCCCATTCTTGACTCGGTTCCCCTTATAATCTGTCGCTCCTAAAATAGAAATCTAAACGCATCGGTTTCAAAAAAAGAAGTGAAGCACCCCCTGGCAGCTGTGGAACCTGATAAGGCACCGGGACCAGATGGATTCACAGCTAGATTTCTTGAAGTGTGCTGGAAAACTATAAAACATGATCTGGTTAAAATGGTCCGCAAATCTCATTCCTGTACAAAACTTGGAGGGAGTACCAACTCGGCCTTCCTCGCCCTCCTCCCCAAAGAAAAAGGAGCTACTTCCTTTGGTAGATTCAGGAATATATCGCTATGCAATATTGGATACAAAATGATAACCAAGGTAATAGCCAATAGGATCAAAGAGGTGATGCCTTCCATCAATCCAGAAAATGAAGGAGGTTTCGTTAAAGGGAGGTAGATGGCTGACAATATAATTTTGGTCCAGGAAGCAATTCACTCTAGCGTCACACATCGGGAAAAAGGTACGGTTATAAAACTTGACTTAGAAAATGCCTTTGATAGAGTTAGATAAGATTTTATGTTCCAGGTTATGCATAGGTTTGGCTTCGATCCATGCCTGTATCAAATCCCCTTGGATTGCCCCCTTGGTGAATGGGTGTGCAGCAAATTTCTTTCAGGTTTCCCTGGGACTTCGACAAGGCTGTCCGCTCTCTCCCCTACTCTATGTTATTCAAGCCTCCGTGCTTATCTTTCAGCTCAACCTCTGTCAGCAGAATAATGAGCTTCTTGGGCTTCACATTGCATGAGGTGTCAAAGATGTGAACCACGCCCAGTTTGTTGATGATACTATCCTCTTGGGGGGAGCGAGTGTGATCTTGTCCATGATTTTTAAAAGGAAACTTGATTTGTATCAAGAAGCCTCGAGTAGTGTCATCAATGACAACAAGAGTCAAATCCTTAGCTAGAACTGTAACCCTAGAGAAATGGTGGACATTAGTAGAACCCTGGGCATCAATGGTAAAACTCAATGGGATGGTTTCAAATACCTGGGGGTCCCTATTTTTAAAGCTTCCCCAAAATCCTCCTCGTGGCTCCCAATAATTGATAAAATTAAAAACAAGATAAGTACTTGGGGAGAAAATTGGTTGAATCCAACCGGAAAGGTAGTTCTTATAAAAGCAGTCTTATCTAGTATCCCGATTTACCAATGCTCCATTCTTCTCGCTCCAAAAGGTGTTCTGGCTAGTATTGAATCTTTACTTAAAAACTTCCTCTGGAAAGGTGGAAAGCAAAATGAAAAGAAACTCTCCCTGGTTAGCTGGGAAAAAGTGGTCAAGCCCTTGATGCAAGGCGGACTGCAAATTAGGCGGTTGGCTTTGCAAATATAACACTAGGAGACCAAACTCTCTGGAATATAATCTCAGGTAAGCTGACATGGTGCAAAGCGGCCATTTGGAAAAAATATTTTTCCAACAGTCCCCTTAGATGCTTGGACAACCCCACGTGTGCAAGAAAGGGCTCTGCCATCCTCCCTATTCTTCTGAAAGCTCTTCCCTTCTTCTCTGCTAAGATCACATGGATTCCTGGGAATGGAAAACATATTAAGGTATGGGAGGATTCGATCATGGGCGACCCCCCGTTGGCCCAGCTTCAGGGAATGGGGAATCTCAAAGATCACATGCAAAGAAGGAACTTGAATACCATCTAGGACATTTCAGAATGGAATCCAGATGGCTCCTGGAAGAGCTGGGAAATCCCTTACCCAACTCATCTGGAAAGTGCTAAGGAGCAGTTCCTTAGAAACTTAAAAGGGAAATCCCCTTAATCCAGTACAGCTAAAGATTCAAGAGGATTGGGGAATAGGTCTGGTAATTATACTACCTCAGCAGGATACAAAATACTCTCGTGCACCAGATATAATGAGAATCTTTCCATCTATAAAAGTATCTGGGCTGTCAAAAGCCTCCCTAAAATAGGATTCTTCATGTGGATGGTTATCCACAACAAAATTCTCATTGGGGATAATCTAAAAAAAAAATTGGGAAGGCCCAAGGAGATGTCCCTTCTGCCTCAACAATGAAGAAAATGCTAAGCATATTCTCATCTCCTATCAATATGCTAGAGATGTCTGGAAAGCATCCCTTCCCAAGGAGGCTGAGCTCCGCTCAGGCAGCCTTCCGACTCTCTTTCTTAACTGGGCCTCCAAAGCTCCCTTCAGTCTCAAATCTAAGAGAACCAAATCATGTTGTATGGTGTTACCAAAGGTCATTATTTGGAAGATTTGGTTGCAAAGAAACTCCTAAATCTTCAGAGGGAAAAAAGTGAAAGTTGAGCAGGTTCCTTCAAAAATTCATGGATTTTTGGGTGATTGTCTCTCCCAGCTTTGGAACGATCCCTGCTCCATTCCCCCTTGACAATGATGGTTGGTTGAATAGTTTGGCCCCAAATCTCCCCATGGAAATCCTGAGGCTCAAGGAGGGGACTAATCCATAAAATCAAGTTACTTGCCCTCACTTTCAGTAAAATCGAGTTCTACCATGTTTTACGGAAAAATAACAAAGAAGCCGACCAAGCAGCAAACTTGGGTTCCTCTCTTAGTCCTGGAGAGCTAAAAATCAATGGTGTTGGCTCTTTTTGCATCCCCCATAGGACCGAGGCTAAGTCCTTGAGGCCTCTCCTCTTGTGGGCCCCACCAAAGAGTCTTGAAATGTGTCCACATGCTCCAAAGGCAAGCGTAGGCATGCAAGTACGTGGTCATGCTTCAACTGGAAGAAGGATTTTCAATGCGCTTCAAGGTTCCGTCCCCTCACCTGGTGCGAAAAAGCTGGTTGTCTCGTCGAAGCAGGAGAAATTGTGTGATCTCTTCGCTGGTTTAATGGATCGCATCTTGGGTGATACAGGGTTGACAGTATCCCTGTGTGGTAATGATTTATTCGGTGTATGAGAAGGGAAGGAGGCACCATTGGCTTTGTCTGTGAGGTTAAGAACGGGAAATTACAGGAGTTTTGTTGTTGTCTAGTGAACAGGAAGGAGATTTTGATTGTCAGAATGGAAGCCGGGTCTGCATCCTCCAATGCGTCCTCATCCTCAAGGCCTGTGGTGGTTGTTATCAAGGATTTGGAACATGAATTCAAGGTGTTGTAGGATCAATTTGATGCTATCGATACTGAAGGTGGTTGAAGATTGGAAAATGTGGATAAGGACTTAGCGTATCTGTGGAAGGAAATAAATCACAACATGAAGAGGTCCGAGAATGCGGTTATTGGACTTATAGTAGAGTTGGAAATCAAGGTAGACAAACTCACCTTGAAGCTTGTCAAGCACGAAGCTCCTCCCAATCCAGGTTCTTTGTCTAGCTTTGAAGGGAAGTTAAATTGAGAATTATGGACTGTTTTTTGTGTTGCTTGACTCTGTTTGTTGAATTTCCCTATGTATATCCTTCTGGACACCTGGATAGGACAGAACTTGGTTAAAATATTTTTTTCTGTGTTTACTAAAGTTAATGTTTAATGTTACTGTTTACTAAAAATATTGTTTCTTGGTTACTGAAGACTGGTTCCTCTTTGCCGCTTCCATAAAGGCATATATAGATATCGAAACCTATGTTGTTGCCTCCATAAGGGCGTTTGATGAGACTTTGAGCTACTTCTGCCGCTACCTCAAGGGAATTTTATAATCTGTTTTTGTTTTGGTGGTTACACCACTTTATAAATATATCATAACCGTTGTTGTAAAAAAAAAACCGACCCCAAAAAAGTGTTGCCACCTTTCACACACCTGGGGGTTAAGCGTAGCATAAATCTTCAAGTTGTTAGGTGTGTCCTTAGGGGCAAGTCTTTAGTCAAGTACTGTCACTTGATATTGACTCCTCCATTTAGGAAAAACTCCTAACAAAGCCACAGGGGGTGGTCCCTAAGACAGAGTTTAACTAAGGCTCTTGTATTTTAGTCATTAATGATGGAAATACATTTTTCTAGGAGTTTTTGAAGTAAACTATTGAGGCAATATTGTTGAAAATTTACATAAATATTTCACCAGCATATATTAACACATAAAGATTAGCAAAAATAAAAAATTGATGATAAACGACAGTAAAATGTTGCAAAATTAGATCAGTGCCATTGGAGTCAAAATAAAGAAATGATGTTGTTGAAAAATTAAATGTTTTGCAATGTGTCTTGGTTAGTTTTAGTTAATGAAAGATGAGTTGAGTTATGGGAATGGGAATCTCGATATACTGTAAAGTACTGAAAATATGTCCAGAATATGATTAATGTGGTTCCTCACTCAAAAATGTTGGTTCAATCGAAGTCTCTAAGAGGTGTCCAATACTACACCAACAGTAGTGTAGCCTGACGGTATCTTGAGGTCAGTATTTAGTGGTTCTCGCTTTGTTTGAAGAATTTACCCATGATTGCCAAATGTCGTTACGATGGATTTTCGTAATGTTCTTTGGAGTTTATGTTATTAATGGATTGTTAAATTAATTTGTAGAAATTAGAAAATGTGGCAAATCGCTTTTTATTCCCCAATGACCAGAAAAAACCCGCTAAGGGAAAGAGCATACACGAGGTTTACAAATAAATCTTTATTCCAATTAAAGAAAGCAAAGTGTTTATAAAATCAAGTAAACTAATGATAAATTGAAACCGAAAACTATGTGTCACTTTCTAATCATCCACCAATAATCAACAAAAACTTTGGTTTGTGGCGAGAGCATACTTCGTGGAAACGAGTTGGGTTTGGAATTATTACTTTATTCTAAGATGAAAGAAATTATTAATTGAAAACTTGTTACACTATACAACATTTCTAAAAGGCAGATTGTGTGCATGTGTTGGTTAGAAAAAAACAAATCATGAGGGGCATTGCGAATACCCCCAGGGGGGATGAAGTGTGGGCACTGTGTAGCCCACTTGCTTTCTTTATTATTGAACTTTACAATGTGATGAAAAACTGAAGTAAAATGCACTTTGATTTTTAAAAAAGGATTGAAAGGCTTACAAGATTGCAGGGAGAGAAAATGAATGAAGAAAGGGGATGAAAGAAGGACATTTTGGTGTCTCGGGTGACCCGAAACTTGATTTTTGAGAAATATATCCTTTTCCTTTTCTTAAAACATTCTAAAAAATAGCAAGCAAAATCTGTTAGAATGTCACAAATCTGTCAAAACAAATTACATAATTTATGCTACTCAAAATGCTCAAAAATTGTATTTTTTTTATTGAAAAGGGCACTTTGAGAGACTACTTCGGATCTAGTTCGAGATGGAAACTTTGAAAAGAACCTAGATCTTATATATATGCATAATTAAAATCATATTTCAAATATCAAATTGATGCATCTAACTTTTGTTAACCATGAAGAAACATTAACCAAGAAGAAGATTAAATTTTAAGGAAGGAGTGAGAAGTCCTCAAGCCCGTGCTTTAATGTAATGGAGAAGAAGGATCTGCAAAACAAAGATGTTAAACACAACAAATTTGATTTTTTTAAAAGGAAATAGATGCATCCGAGCTCCAAAATCCTTTCTACCTAAGATGATCCTGCAAAATCTATACAATTATTCATACAAACAAATGTTAATCGAGTCAATCTTATCAAAAGAAAGAAAAAGAACATAAGTATAATTGACTACAATATATTGTTCTTACAATATTATGATAATGAAATGAAAATAAGCAAATTAACAAGTGCAAATACTTATTCAAAATATATTGGATCTATGCAACATTATTTGATAAAAAGAAAGCATAAGATTTAGCCGATTTCACCTCAAAATTCACCAAAATGCAATCTCATAAAACAGTGCCACATATTAGCCTCCAAAGCCTTCAATTTCATTAAACAAATATGCAATAACAATATTAAAATGAGTATAGGTTTAATACATCCTCCTAAATGAGGAGCAAGACTCTGCTTTTATAGCCAGAAAATAACTTAAACCCCAAGGGGGCGTAATTCCCAATGAGGAGGTTGTTTTGGGGGTTGAGGAAATGGTGGGAGGAGGTTTGAATTCGTGGGAGGGGAGGATTCCACCTCTCATGAGTTATCCCATTTTTTTTGGGAAGCCTCATGTTGATGTATTTGTAACTTCAGAATGTATTCAGTTGTATATCTTATATTTCATTTCATTGTCCCCCAATGTTCCTATCGGGAGAATCATTAATATAATAAAGTCATGTAAAGTCATAGAGGTTAACCCTTTGTTGTAAGTCGGAGCAATAGTCCCCACAGTTGAGGGGTACTAGGTTTATTATACTATCCTAGAGAAGTCGGCCTTGGTAAGTAGTTGTCAAGTGGAAAACTAGTATAAATAGAGAGTGACCCTCTATATTTGACACACACACACACTCAACTATAACGCATGAGTGAGAGAAGAGGAGCTCGCACAAGGGAGAGAGAGAACAGTTGTCGGAGATCATGTTTTTGTCTTTGCGTTTTAATTTTTCTATTGGTGCTCATTCTATATCTGAGGAAGTTGCGTGGTTTTCTCCTTTGTGGTTTCCTCGAGGAAAACTCTTTGTGTCTCTTGTCTATTGTGATTATTGTTGTGCATGCTATTCTCTCAGATAAGATCTTAGATCATATTGATTAAATGATAAAAATCTAACATGGTATTAGATCTAACCTGGGAAGAAGACACTGTGCAGCTCTAGAATCTAGGGATTCTTACTTTTTGGGTCTCCCTCCATAGATCATCAGCAAAAAGAGGCTAGGCTAACTCTCCATTGAAGGGCGCATCTTTCTGTCGAAGCAGAATTTGATTAAGGGCATTTTCAGTTTTTGACCTGTCACTACTGCAGGAAATTAGGGGTTTTCACTGAAGAGGAATTTTTGAGTGAGCCCAGCATAGTATTTCTCTCCTCCTCAAAATAGAAATTTAGAGACCAAGATCGAAATTTTTAGTTGGGTAAAACTCCGTGAAAGTCAAACCTTAATTTGACCCCGAACTAGAAAACCCTAAAAGACTAAAACTAGTCATTTTGGTACATTCGCTATATATCGATATTGGAGAAGGCTCATGAGCCAAAATTTTTATAGGACGAAGATAAATTCTTGATGTACCTTGTGTAAAATTTTCAACCTTAGATTCTCTATATTCTGGGAGATATGATTCCTCCAAATTAGGGTTCCATCCTCTCCCTAGATTCATCCCTAAATAAGACACCTAGGGAAAATTGCTATATCTTGGGATACGAATGTCCAAATGAAATTATGAAAGATGTTATAGATAGGGATCGATATGTACTTTCTATCGTAAAATTTTTAGATCTCGAAGGTGAAACAGTGACACATGGCAGTCTGTACAAGTTCGCTATGTTGAACAGTCCTGAAACAAGTCATCTTGGGAAAACTCTCATAAGTCCCAATTGGTGAAACCAATTCTGCTCAAACCTGTGGTGTGGAAAGAGGAAAAATGATGATACCTCAGTACGAAATTTCAAACATAGGGGAGTAGTACTTTTGGAGATACCACATAAACAATATCAAACATTTCTGCAGAAGAAATTGGAAAACTAGGGCTTCTTGTTCTGGGAGCTTCCCTACATTGTTTTTAGAAAAGGAGCACATTGGATAGCTCGCCTTGAAGAGGCCCATATTTCTATCAATCAAAAGTTTGAAATTCCAAGTTTTTAAAATTAGGGTTTCTCTGACAAACCCTAGATCATCCAGCTCCGGAACCAAGATGGACAATTCAAATCAGTAAGATCTAATTTTTTGCTATTTACATTTAAGGTTCTCATTTCAAAATGACTAATCACACCAGCTTGATGACAAGGCTAATGAATCTGACAACTTCCAAGAATGGAAGTATGGAATCTCACTCGTTCTTGAAGAAGATGAATTGGACACCTACATAAATGGAGAGGTTCCAGTTCCAGAGGGAGATGAGGCTAAAGCCTCACATAAGAAGAACTTAGTCAAGGCCAAGAGGATTATTGTTGATTCTATCAAGGATCACCTTATACCACAAGTTTATTCCCTAAAGACACCTAAAGAGATGTTTGATTCCTTGATTAAGCTATTTGAAGGAAAGAATATAAATTGAAAAAAGTATAGGAACTCCGTGATCCTTAAGAAATTTACTTAGATCAATATTTTAGTAAAGAAGTTATAAGAGCCAGAGGGAGATGAGGCTAAGGATAGAGCCAAGATAATCATTGCAGATTCTATTAAATATCATCTCATTCCTCATGTGTCATCCTTGAAGACACCAAAAGGAAGTGTTTGATGCTACGACAAAGCAATCGAAGAAGAATAAGATATTGTTATAACCAACTTGAATGGCCTCCCAGGATCATGGAATTCATTCATTCGAGGAATGTGTGCCGGAAGGAAGTGATTACCTTCAGTAGACTCTGGGAAGAGTGCACACAAGAAGAAGCTCGACTCATAATAAGAGAAGAGAAAATGGGGGCAACTGAATATCAAGCTCCCACGATCCAAAGAAGATCCCTCAAGCGATGAGGAATACGAAAGACTCAACTCTTGAAGAACCTCTTATCCATCTTAGCATTTGGATAAGAAATGATATTGTTAAGAATGAAGAAGATGATGAAACTGAAGGTTCAAGAGGTCTACCCACGAAACAAATAAACATAAGTATTCAATTTTCATTTCATGATATTATTTTGTTATGCATTTGTTTATATTCAGTTGATGTGTTATGCATGATAGAATGTTTGCATTAATGAAAGTATACTACTAATATGCATGTGATGAGTAAGTAGCCCATGGTGCTATACAACTCTCCATTGCTAATTATCTAGAATGAAATATCTTTTCTAAAATATTAGATTAGTGCACATTCTCAATGATGTCATGGTAGAGATGGAAGGCATCTAGAAATTTTTTGTGAGATATGGATGAATGTTGTATTGGATAAAATAGTTGCATGATTATATCTTTATGCATAAGAATTTTCCATTATAAATATGCATTATGAAATGTTTCTAACCATACAACTGGTGCATTTGACTTGTAGGAAAGATTGCGTACAATCACCTACAAGAAAAGAAGGATGAGACTTGTTCCAAAGAACAAGTGGTGACAGTTCAAGATTCACTCTAATAATCCAAAATGAAGAATGATGACTAGAATGCGATATTGAGACTTAAAGGGAAGTCCGTAGTGTCTTCCATATGGATCTACAAGATCCAACATGTAGTAGATGCCAACATTGTGGGATACAAGGCAAGATTCGTAGCACGAGGCCTCTCACAAAAAGAAGGCATAGACTACGAAGAGACATTTGCAACCATTAGAAGTTAAGACACATGACAAGCAGACTCATGTGTGCAAATTAAAGAATGGATTGTACGAGCTCTAAAGGCACCCATCGGTTAACACATACATGAGGACCTTGAAGATCACCTAAAGTGATGAAGATCTTAACCTTTTCTACAAGGTTGAAGATGAAAGCCTATAGAGGATGACAAGCTCAAAGATGGGTGCAAGATGAACTTTGGAATGGTTCAAGATAGAGGATCTTGGTATCCAGTGACCCTAGATGGATACATAGAATATTAGTAGTAGAGGAAGCTACTTGTCTCTCCAGTACACAATACATAAAGGATGAAAGGCAGAGGGAGAATGATGCTTTGCTTTAGATGGAGTGACTGCAGAAGATCCGGAGGTTCAACATGGTATGACAGGATGGACAGCTTACTGATTGCTCTAGACTTTACTGAGAGTAAAGCAGATTCCAACCTTTACTTCAAGGTTGAAGGCGGAAGACCAGTGATGCTCCTGTTATATGTTTATGACTTCTTCCTAACAAGAAAAGAGGAACTCATTAAAATTGCAAGAGGGAGACTTGTTGTCGAGTTCGAGACGAAAGACTTGGGTATTATGCACTACTTTCTATGCATGGAGGTGTGCCAGAGTGCAAATGGAATCTCCCTGGGATAAGGGAAGTGTGAAGTAGAGATCCTGAAGAGGTTTGGGATGATGGACTGCAAGGCCATGACCACACCTATGGCATCGAACCTAAAGTTATTGAGTGATGCTTCATCAGAGTCGGTTGATGCTATGATGTATCTTCAAATGATTGGGTTATTGATGTACCTAACAAAAATGAGACCAGATATTTGCTTTGCTGTGAACACACTGAGCTAGTTCCTGACAGATCCGAGACATGTTCACCTGATTCCTGCAAAGCATATTCTGAGGTACCTCAAGGGTATAGTTGATTATGGGCTCAAATATGAGGCGAATCAGAGGATTGACCTAGAAGTTTATGTGGATTCATATTGGGCAGGCAGTTCCATTGATAGAAAGAGAACTTGGGGTGTTGCTTCAGTATGGGATCATGTGTGATCTCTTGGTTTAGCAGGAAGTAGTCCTACGTGGCACTGAGTATAGCCAAAGTAGAATATGTCGCAGCTTGTTCGGCTAGTTGTGAGGCAGTATGGCTGAGAAGGATACTGTTTGATTTGTTTGATGTCGAGTTAGATGCTACTTGTATATATTGCGACAACCAGAGTTGTGTGAAGTTGTCGAAGAACCCGGTGTTCCATGACAAGTCAAAGCATATCGAGATCAAGTATCACTATATCAGGGATATGGTGCAGAGAGGAGTAGTGAATCTCCAGTATGTTGCGACAGATAAGCAGATAGCTGATGTGTTAACCAAGCCATTGGCCAGAGTGAAGTTTGAGTACTTCAGACAGAATCTTGGTGTTGTTCAGATCGAGGTTCCCTCCAAGGGGAAGTGATACACATGAGCCCTTCCCAGATGGTAGTAGGTGTGTCCTACCATGTTGATGGATATAAGTGTTGAAGGCTTTCCTGGATGGTAGTAGGTGTGTCCAACAATGCCAATGAATGTGAATGTTGTGTTATGTGTATCTGGTTTGTGCTCTGAGATGATCTAAAGGGGAAATCCTTGGAGAGGCAAGGTACTACATCCAACATGAAAAAGGGATGGCTATGTAGTGGAAATCCTTGCAGAGGAAAGGTACTACATACAACATGAAAAAGGGTTGGATCTGTAGTGGAAATCCTTGTAGAGGAAAGGTACTACATCCAACATGAAAAAGGGCTGGCTCTGTAGTGGAAATCCTTGCAGAGGCAAGGTACTACATCCAACATGAAAAAAGTTCTGGCTCTGTAGTGGAATCCTTGCAACGACAAGGTACTGCATCCAACATGAAAAAGGGTTGGCTATGTAGTGGAAATCCTTGCAAAGACAAAGTGTTGCATCCAACATGAAAAAGGGATGGATCTGTACGGGAAGTCCTTGCAAGGGCAAGGCGGTGCATCCAACATGAAAAAGGGCTGGCTCTGTTGATGAAGACCTACATGGAGGCTAGTCCTACATCCAGCATGAAAAATGGTTGGCTCTGTAGAACTTCCTATGACGAGTAGAATTGACAGATAGCACCATTTGCTCGAGATAGGGGGAGCGGTGATGATGATCCACTGATGATCCAGCTTTGATGATGATGTTCCAACTTTGATGATGATCTAGCTTTGATGAATGATCCAGTGACGAAGACTTGGGCTGATGAATTGTGTCAAGAGAATACCTTCCTAGTTAAGAGGGAGTATTGATGTATTTGTAACTTCATAATGTATTCAGTTGTATATCTTATATTGTATTTCATTATACCCCAATGTTCTTATCGGGAGAATCATTAATATAATAAAGTCATGTAAAGTCATAGAGGTTAACCCTCCATTGTAAGTCGGGGAAATAGTCCCCACAGTTGAGGGGTACTAGGTTTATTAGACTCTCCTAGAGAAGTCGGCCATGGTAAGTTGTTGTCAAGTGAAAAAATAGTATAAATAGAGAGTGGGCCTCTCTATTTGACACACACACTCACTCAATTGTAGCGCATGAGTGAGAGAAAAGGAGTTCACACAAGTGAGAGAGAGAACAAGGGTTTTGCTTTTGTTATTGGTGCTCATTCTATCTCTGAGGAAGTTGCGGGGTTTTCTCCTTTATGGTTTCCCCGAGGAAAAATATTCGTGTCTCTTGTATCTTGTGATTATTGGTGTGCATGTTAATCTCTGAGATAAGATCCTATATCATATTGATTAAATGATAAAAATATAACACCTCCATCTCCTCTAACCACTTCATCTATGTGGCAAGATGCACCCTTCATGAGGAGAATGTGCCCCCTTTTGATGGAGGTGAGTTGGAGACTCTCCCTTGATGACTGAAGATGCTCTTATATGCTCATAAATTCCCTAGGAAAGATACTCAACCACCCATAAACCTTAGAGACGTGTCCCAGACAAGCTTCCTTTGATTTAGGAATTGGATTTTCTCCAATTTTCCCATTTATTTGACCCTCTAAGTCATTTTGAAGAGAAAATCAAATTTATTAATTTAAATTACTAATTTGACTCTCAAAAGTGGGTTTAGCAGTTAAGTGGGGGATTTGGGTCCAAAAACGAGCATCCCCGTGACCAAATTGGCTCCCTAGGCCCAATTTTATGACCTTTTGAAAATTTATAATTAAAATACACCTTATTGATGATTTTATTAAAAATCTAAAAACTTAAAAATCATATGAAAGACTCAGCGCATGTTCACAAAGGGACTATGACTAGTATGGTATAGTACATAAACTCTAGGATTTAATAACCCTCCTAATGCATAATCAACAATTTAACCATCCTTATAACTTTGGAGGATTTTGAGTGAAAAACTTGAAAATTGTATGTTGCTTAAAAAAATTGTCATATAATTGACGAGGAAAAAAACACTCAAGGATGATTGCCTTGATGGCCAAGTCCTAAGAAGGCCAATCCTTTTACATAAGAAACCATCATGTTATGTCATTTATTACAATTTCCCCGAGGGGGTGTGAACATGCAAAAAATGGACCACAACTGGCCCTAATGAAACCATAGAACTTCCGAGCACTGAGTAGGAACAATTGATTTGTTTCTATCCTTGGTGGATCACTTGAAAAACCCCTAAGTGAAACTTAGTGGATAACAAGTAGGACACGTGTAAGAAAACCATTCACCAAACCGATGAGGAATATTTTGAGATTTCGTCTCCGTTGTTTTACTCCTTCGGCGTAAAGATATCAAGATAGGGAATGGTTGTTGGATTTCTAATCCACAAGCATAAAGGAATGTTTATACACAATGGGAAATAACTACAAAGCGTACATACAAATATATTATTGCATTGTGATGTATATTGTAGTTCAACAAAATATGTAATTTATCATGTCTTGAAAGAAGGTTTTTATTTTTTTCAAAATTACCTTTGCATTAAAATTATGGTCAATAAAATGAAGATTTTGTGCTAGAAACGTTTTTTTGTTTGTTTGTGGCATTGAAGCCCAGTGAGCATTTTATATCTTGAGATCTATAATATATACCCATAGTAACCCATTGCATGAAAGTTATGGTCAAGAAAGATAAGGTTTGCTTTTAGAGTTTATATAGCTTTTATATGCAAACAAGTTAATCGTGTTAATTTTTCTTAAGAACAGTTTAATGTTTTTTGTATGTTCAAGCATGAACATTTGCATTTCATCATAAAGGAAAGGGGAGGTGAATAGACATTCACCTACAACCATAAATTCTCCCATAATTAGCTTGTGTTTCATGCCATATATCTAGTCAGTGAAAGGAATAGATTTGGGCATACTGGTAATTACGATTTTATTTAGTGTATTGGGGACTAAGTAATAGCACGCTACAACTAAAGCAACAAGCACAAAGCTATTTATTATTGTTCCCTATAGACTGCTCTCTTCAAACCTGTGTCTTTGACGAATTAGTTGATTTTATTAGGTACCAAGTAATAGCATGCTACAACCTAAGCAACTACCTCAAAGTCAATGTTGATTGTTCCCTATAGTTTGCTCTCCCTAAACATGTGTGTTTGACCAATTGACTAAAGGCATATGCATGGTTAATTCCTTAAATCCATAACCATTTTTTATATATTTAACCATTCAAGAAAATTCAAATAGATAATTATTACTATGCAAAAAAATGCACGCACACACATATGTATAGAGAGAGAAAGAGAGAACCTTGTTGGAGGCGCGATGGCGCTGTGCGGACAGGAGCAAGGAGCAATGTGCAGGAAGGGAGCATATTGCAAAGGAGCGAAGGCGAGTGGGATTGCAACCTTTTAATTTTTTCTTCCTCCACACATAATGATTGAAATTGTAGTCTCGACGATAACATGATTTAGTTCAGAAAAGACTCAAGGCACGTACACTCATCAACTCAGTGTAAAATCAAAGAGGGCACGATGTACCTGGAGGAGGTGGATTATGAATAATACGCACAGAGTGGATCCATCTTCTACACAGAACAAGAAGTGCATTGTATTCAGGGTTTATAGGAGGCGCAAGAAGAAAACTTGCCACAAACAAAAATGTTACCACCCAACGCAATTATGACAGAAGATGCTCCGAAAACCTGTGCGAATGACATCACTAAGACGAAACCTTCAAGCGAATGTAATCCAGGGAAAACCAAAGGTATTGAGCAAAAGAAAACATGTACATAACTTACTGTTGTGAAGGACATACAGTTAGAGAAAATCCTAGAATACTTGAAGCTGTCACTAGTAGGGAGATTATGTGGGAAGACGCCAGGAAGAGACGCGCTGAAGAAGTGGATGGAGTCTAACTAGATTGAAATTTTGGGATATACACCTAATTTTCATGTCCTCCCAAGAGGATGGTTCTTACTCAAATTACACCAAGAGCATGATCGCAAAAAACTCTTAGAGAGGCAATGGCAATGGTGACCATTAGGCCTAATTCTAAAAAAAATGGAGGGTAGACTTCGATGCAAAAAATGCGGCACACAATCAACAATAGGTATGGGTAATTTTACCGGGCCTACCAATGGTTTTTTTGGCAAGGACGGATCTTGGAGACGATAGGCAACAAGTTAGGAAAAATTGTCACTCTCGAAAAGGACTGGGAAACAAATATAGATCCCAGGTGCGCAATAATTTTGGTTGAATTGGATATGAAGGAAGTCCTTTATGAAGAACTAGTAATAGTAATGCACGCTTGTATATGGAAGCAAAGGTTGGATTATTGGAAGCTTTCATTTAGTTGTCACAACTATTGCCAGGTAAGACATCTGCAGAAGGATTGCTCTACGCACAAGAAGTCCGTCGGTTCAAAAAAGTATAGATAAAGAAGACTTCCAACGAGAACAGAACTAATACGACAGAAGGTGGTGAAAATATGAAATGCGGTGAAGGGAAGACGCAAATCATCCCCGTGGTTGACAGATATATAGAAAAAAGGGAAGGCCCAGTCGGGCGAAAAATCACCGGACACAAAGGGGGACCACCATGACGGACAACTCATCAGCACTACATCGAGCGAGTCTTAATAAGACGAAATGTAAGCCCTAGATAACAGAGGTACTAATACTATTACTTCAACTGTTAAGCCTTTGTGTTTAATTAATAAAGAAGTAAATGAGAGCTTAACGGATAACGGATTAATGACACTTTTAAGCTCCCCTTCCCCTCAAAATAAACATTAACTCTAAAAACCCAGATGGGATAGAGGAAGGAATATAACCTAAGGTCAAAAAAATTCCAGAAGGAAGAGGAGGAATGTGTCTTAATGGGAGGACTAGCACTCAATCCCCCTCCAAAATCTCTGGACGAAAGGAAATCACTGCTCTCAAAGGCACATAAACAAGCATTTTTGGACGTCAAACATGGAATACAATCAATAATAACTCAGGCTCTTAGAGTGGAAATGGCCCCAAGCAGGGGTCCTTAACAATAATCCTCTCTCCCAACACAAGGGGGGTAGGGGGGGGATAAAAAATGCCCTTAAAAGGTTGATAGAAAACATAAATTCGTCGATACTATTAGTTCAAGAAACTATGATGGAAGGGATAAGGGCTCGGGAAGTAGTCAGTGAATGTGTTGAGGAATGGAGGATGGAAAGTATAGACACGGATGGACACTACGGAGGTATACTAACGACATGGAACCCATAAATGAAGATGATATCAATGATGCGATATGGCTTAGCCCTTGGGACTTTGTTGGAGGATGGAGAGATAGGATTAAGTTACACAATTTTGAATGTTTACGAGCCTTTCTATAATAGGAAATCGTTTTAGGAATCCATGGGAAATTTGGGTGCTCCGGAATAGACAAACATGATTTTGTGGGGGGGTTTAAATCTGACCCTGACTTTGAATGAGATATGAGGAAAGAATGCATGAAGTGATGCTCTGAGCTCCTTTTTCATTTTTTTTTCGAGTAGAAAGGATTGATAGACATAGCTGCTTTGAAACTGGAGCCTACATGCAGAACCAAAAGAGGAGGCGATAAGGCAATATCCAAGATATTATATCATTTCTTGGTAGCAGAAAACCCAGTCAATGAATAACTGCTTATACAATCTATAATAGAAACAGGAGGAAATTCATATCATTGACCAATAGTATTAAAAATTAGGGTCCCTAAGAAAAAGCCGCCATCACCTTTCAAATTCAATCCCTAGTGGCTGGCAGAGGAGGATTACAAAACCCTAATATTAAATGCATGGAAACCCTTGAAAGAAGTACACTATCACTCACTTATGCAACAATTTGTTGACAGTCTGGAAAAAATGAAAAGGATCTCTAAGGAATGGGACAAAAAACACAGAACAAGCCAACAAGAGGAGCTTTCGGGGGTAGAAAAGCAAATTCAAGAACTGTATGATCAAAATAAGGAAAGAGTATTCACTTTAGAAGAAATAGCAATTGTAAAGCAATTATAAGGGAGAAAGGATTCACTGCTGCTGAAGGAAGAACAAAAGTGGAGATTAAAAAGCAGGGCACTTTGGCTGAAGGTAGGAGATCGAAACACTAAATACTTTCACAGATTTGCCAATCATCGAACAAGTATAAACACAATACATGAAATCAAGATAGGCCAAGGCATTATGGTTAGGACATTTTCAGAAAAATCTCAAGCAGTTGTAGACCACTTCCAAAATAGTTTTACAGAACCTGAGGGATGTCCAATAACAAAAATCTTGGAGGTGATTGATCTATTTCCTAGGCGAATCACAAATGAAATGAACGAATAATTTACCAAAGATATTACGGAGGAAGAGATACAACAGGTCCTCCTCTCCTACCAAAAAGGGAAAACCCTAGGCCGGATGGTTTCACATTGGAGTTCTTCGTAGGTTTTTATGATAAAATAAACAAGGACATATTGGCAATGGTTCGGGAGTCACAGAAATCAGGAAAAGTATTGGCAAGCATCAATCCAACCTTCATAACTTTGATTCCAAAAAAGCAAAAAACATAATCCTTTGATGATTATAGGCCAATACCATGTTGTAATATGATATATAAGGAGCATAATTTTGAATTGGACCTGGGTGTGGCTGGTTTCTTGGAGCGATTTTAAATGTAATTCTTTTTTCATGGTGACATTCTGCATTGGAGGAGTAAAGGAAGGGTAGAATGGGTTTGTGCCGTGTTCGTTTTAGCTTCGGGAACCCTCGCATAAACTTTTTTTTGATATTTGGTTGACTGTAGGCCGGTATGGTGGATCTACAGAAGGCTACGGTGATCATGTATTTTCAAGTGATGGGCCGTGAAGGGTGTCTGGGGGTTTTGAATTGAAGTTCGATTTGTGTGTCAGGTTTTGGTGTGGCGTCTTGTGGGTTTTTTATCTAGCGGTTTGGAGTTATTTGGTTTTTCTGGGGTTTGGGTGTGTGGATTGATTGGCTTTGGGGTGGTTTGGTGGAGAGGTATGGAGGAGGAGGTGGATTACACCTCGGATAGGGACAATGAAAGAGGCATTTTTGTTGTAGGCAGTTTTTCTGGTGCTAGGGATTGGCAGGGGACATCTGGACCTCTGCTATCAGGGAGGGGGCCAGAGGTTTTCACTGGGCCTGTGGATGATGTGGGGCTGGATGGGAATGATTATGCTAGGATTTGAAACCCTATTTCATCGCCCTTTTCTTTGGGTATAGAGGGATTGGCGTCGGCTTTCAAGAACTCAGAGGGTTTGGCTATGGAACAGAATGACCTAGCTGGTCTTCTTAGTCGTACTCTTTCTCCACAGACTGGTTTTTTTACGAACTTTCCTACATTATCTACGGAGCTTCCAGTCGTGGGTCATTCCCCTGTTATTGGTGATGGTTTGCAGAATCAAGGTTTGGTGGGTGAAATTGGCTCCTTATCGGTGGGGGCTTTGGTTGTGTCTGAGGCTGGTCAGGAGTCTGATGCTGGTCAGGCTATTGAAGGCGGGGAGTTTCCTTGGGCGGCCATATCCTCAAGTGGTCCTGTGACGGGTCAAGCGACGACTGCTCTCGGCAACCATGATGTGTCTCCAGTAGAGGAATCTATTTTAGCCCCAAAGCAAGGGGGGTCAGTGAAGGTAGGATCTACAAAAGGTCCTAAGGCTGTAAAAAATCGGAAGTGAAGGGATAATCTGGTGCTGGGGGTCGATGTTATGAGGGACGAGGTAGAAGATATGTCCATGACAATGGTTGTCGGGCATGTTCGGGGCAAGCGTTTTGGCAGTGGTTTTCTTAGGAGGTGGGCGGATGAACATTGGAAACATTTGATGTATTCAGCCCCTGAGGTTCGGGTTTTGACCAAAGGTTGGTTTTCTTTTATTATGCACAGCAATGAGGAGGTTTCTGCTGTCTTGGAGAGGCCGTGGACTATGCATGGGGTTCCAATTGTCTTGAAACGTTGGACTCCATTTTTTGACTCTAGAAAAGAAAAGATTACTCAGGAGCCTTTGTGGGTCAAACTGCCTGGTTTTCCAATGCATTTGTGGAATGAGAAACGCTTTGCTGCTATTGGAAATTTTTTGGGGGAGTATGTTTGCACTGATTTATCTTTTATGGAAACTGGGAAGTATTTGGTGGCCAAAATTTTGGTTAAGATAGACCTGCGTATGGGACTTTCCTCTGAGATTACTGTTCAGACCAAGGATGGAGATTTTGTTCAAATTCTTGACTATGTGGGTGTGCCGTTTAGGTGCCACCGTTGTCATGCATATGGTCATTTGGTGGCCAGCTGTTCGCTTCCTTTTAGGACTGGCAAACCAATGATTGATAGTGATTTGGATGGGTTGGATGTTCCTAAGGAGATGGGGGTTTCTGATGTTGTGGGGGAAAAGATTACTGGGCCTTTAGATGGCAGGACGGTGGTTACAGAACCTGAGGCTCAGACTGCTACCAGCAAATCACCTCTTATATCAGACATGCCTTTGTGTGGAGCGGTCACTGGCACGAAGGTCTCTGGACTTTTGTTTGATGACAGAATGGGAGTCGGGACAAAAGCTTTGGCTTCTTCATCTCGGGCAGACAACGAGAAGTCTTCAGTGTAGTCTAATAATCGAGGGAGTTCATCCTCGAAATTTTTGGGAAAGTCTTTAAGCCTTTCTCCTCCTGTTTCACCTTTTACTGTCTCTGTTGATATGGGGGGGGGGTTTATCTAATGGTTCTCCTTTAGCCACCTCGGTTATCCACTGTCCGGTTGCTACGTGTACATTGCTGTCATCTGATTGTGTTTTTTCCCCTGCCATTGTTTCTACTCTCTCTAACAGTTCTGAGGGAAGTAGTATTAGATATGCTCTTAGAAGTCAGGAGATATCTTTTGAGGGGTCGGGGGGGAAAGGTCTTCCTGATTTGTCCTTGCGTGTGGGGGGAAAAGGCCGTGGAGGAAAAGATTTTCTGTCAAAAGCACAAGATAGGGAAAAGGTGGTGTTAACACCTGTATTTAACAAAAGAGATATAAGACCAAGGGGAGGTAAGATTGTGTTGTTTAAATAATTTGGTTTAAAGGTATAGTACAAAGGAGACTTGATAGTCTAAAGAGCAGCCAAGTTGGAAACAAATCCTGAGCCGCGATTGAAAGGAGGAGCAAATCCATGGCTGATACTCCTTCCGCCCTTCAAAACATGCGAGTAAGATAGGGGAAGTTCGGGCCTTTAGCCGCCTGCGCACATCAAGGGCTGTAACATTGTTCGGGGCTGATCTACGGCTCATGCCAAATTCACCGTCTGAAAGTGCAAGATAGTTAAGGAAATGAAAGACCGGCGGAATCACATATAATCCTCTCGATCCGACGGTGGAGGGACGGAATCGGATCACATCGGCAGTCGAATTTGATTCCGCGGCCGGAACCTGCGCGGCGGGTAAGCGTCAGGGCTTCCAGCGGAAAGGGTGCGTGGAGGTTGATCCAACGGCCGAGGATTGAAGACAGCATGGATCGACGGATATGTTGGTTTCCGGGAAATTAACCTGCACGCGGGCTAATCTTTGAACCACCCAGCGGAATTTGTTACGTGCCACCTGATCCGACGGTTGGAGATCAGAGCATAGTGGATCAACAGCTGGCAATGATTCCGGAGTGGAAACTTGTGCACCCGATAAACCCACAAAGCCTAGCGGAATGTGATACGTGTCACAGGATTGGGCGGTTGATGAGCGCCAGTCAATCTCATCGACGGACGAAAAGAATTCTGGAGGAGGAACAAGCGCGGAGGATAATCCCGGATTGCCCGGCGGAATTTGGTACATGGCACTTGATCTGACGGCGCATGGTCAAAGGCAGATCTCATCGATGGCGGAGATTAATTCCGCTGATCTAAGTTGCCCGACGGATAAAGCCAAGGATCCCAGCGGAATTGAGTGGGCGCCACATGATCCAACGGCCCGCCTGTGAAGGAAGATCAGATCAACGGCTGTGGATGTGTCCGGGACCCAGAGTTGCACGGTAGTTAAGGTCAGACGGCTCAGCGGAATGTGGGACGTGGCGTTTAATCCAACGGTGAGGGGTGGAAGTACGTCACATCAACGGTCATGAGCGACCCCGGAATGGAAACTTACACGATGGTTAAGTGCCAAGATGCCCGGCGGAAAAGGACACGTGGTGTACGATCCGAAGGCCAGAAATTTGCACAGAAGAGATCAAAGGTCGGAAATAAGCCCGGAGGGGAAAGGTGCACGGCTGTTAGAGATAAGTAGTGGTTGCGG
>LPNX011151340.1:184732-246442 GCA_001517045.1 Pseudotsuga menziesii
CTCTAATTCACGCCGGTCATTCTGTTATTGATCTGCTGGAGGCAGACTTATTATTTGATCTATAAATTTGTATCTCTTTTATGAGATGGGGGTTGGAACCCATCAAGAGAATTGCTGGTTTGGAAAGACATATTTGTTTTGAGTAATAAAGTGAATGCATGAGAGTTTTCTATCAGAGATTCATGTGTCATTGATGTTGCAGTCTGTGCCATTTCCCTTATGTGCTTGTTATTTCCTTTGTGTAACACTCCATTTTGTTCTTCCTTCGTATCTGGAATGCAGTGTTGAATGAGTAGAATTCATATGTTTATGCTCTATTCATTATTTCAGATATTATATGATTTTTCTGCTAAAATTGATATGGAATTCGTCTTAGACACTCTGTATTGATGGACTGTTTTCTCATCTCTTCCGTTTCACCCAGATCAAACTTGATGACTGTAATGATGTGATTATCTTGCCTTTGATAGTTCTCGTGTATGTATCTTTATGATATTTTATATATATATGAATCCATGCCCAATGGATATGTGATTGGTTCAGCCAAATGAATGAATGCTTAAATATTGTTTATCATTTGATTTTGTAAGATTTGTGTTGAGAGATCCCTCTCTGGGAGAGACCATCAATTTCTTCCTAAAGTGGTTTTGTTGTTACCTTGGGGTGTGCCTCCTACAACCTGGGTACATTCTGAGTGCTAACAGGTGGATTTGGGGATGGGGACACAATCATCAATTGAATGGGCACTTAGAGCAGTGAAAGCCTAGGCGGGGTCTCCCATATGAAAGTGATGTCCTTCAATTGTCGGGGGTTGGCGAGTCCCCTTAAAAAATCGTCTCTACGAAGGTTGGTGGAGTTAAATTAGCCGGATGTTATACTGTTACAAGAAACTTTGGGGTGTAGTGAAGTGGTAATAAGGGTTTTAGAAACATTGCTTCCTGGTTGGAGGTTTGTGGCAGTGGATGCAAGGGGTCGCTCTGGAGGTCTGGCCTCGGGGTGGAAGGTTCAAAGTTGTAGGTGTGACTGTTCTTGGGGCATTAATTCTGGTGTGGGGTTGGTGGTGTGGGACTCTGTGCTTGGGAAGGCTCTCACGATTCTTAACATCTATGGGCCATATTTGAACAGAGCTAGCTTTTGGGATACTTTGTTCAGTTTGGACGTTTTTGAAGACACTGATGTTATTTTGGGGGGAGATTTTAATCTTTCTCTGGGTTCATCTGAGGTCTAGGGGCCTAGAGCTACTCCGGATTTTCTGGCCAACTTTTTCATTCAAGCTTTTGCGAGAAAGGATCTTTTGGACATACTTCCGCCCAAGATTGTCCCTACATGGAGAAATAAGAGAGCAGGGGATTAAAGGGTAGCCAAGAGATTGGATAGGTTTTTGGTAGCTGAATCTTTGGCTCTTGGGGTGGAACTTGTTTGGCAGTGGGTGGGGACGGGAGGGATTTCTGATCACTGCCCCATTTTTCTGGAGTTACGGGGAGCTCGGAGGAAGCCCCCAAGCCCTTTTAAATTTAACTCCAGCTGGATGAAGGATGAGGGTTTTCTTTCTTTGGTTAAGAAGATGTGGAATCATCGTCCTCAAACATCTCTGGAGCATGCGGGGTTACATTTTTACCAAAATTTGAAATGCATCAAAGAGGCTGCTATCGCATGGGCTCATGCTAAGAGGGTGACTGATGATATGATTTTGAGGGATTGTGAGCTGGCTATTGACAGGTTGCTTCACTGTCCGGGAATGGGGTTCTTAAATGATCAATCTAAGGCTGATCTCCTCTCTTTGGAAAAGAAGCGAAATGTGATTCTATGTGAGCGAGAAGAAATGTGGAGGTTGAAGAGCAGAGCAATATGGCTTCAGTGTGGTGATGAGAATACTAAGTTTTTTCAAGCATTTGCAAAGGGGAGAAAATTTACTAATTACATTTGGGAGTTGTCTTCGGTAGAAGGGGAACCGGTGTCTAGTTTTGATGGGCTGGCTGATATGGGTGTGAGATATTTTGGGGACTTATTCTCTGCTCCTCCCGGAGCTAATATTGCTGAGGTACTTCGGGTGACACAACTTTTTCCCCGCTTTGTGGATGAGGAGGAAAATAGGATGTTGATGGGGGAAGTTTCGATGGAGGAGCTGTCTAGGGTTCTACACTCGTTTCAAAAAGATAAAAGTCCGGGGCCTAATGGTTGGACTGTTGATTTCTTCTTCAGTTTTTTTGACTTTTTTGGGGAGGAGCTCTTATCAGTTGTTGAGGAATCACGTAAAGCTGGGTTTATTCATGGTCCGCTCAATACCACTTTTATTGCTCTTATTCCAAAAGTGGATAAACCTACAAGTTTTGAGGATTACAGGCCTATATCACTGTGTAATTGCTTATATAAGATCATTTCTAAGGTAATTGCAATGAGACTCAAATCGGTTTTGTCCCAGCATATTTCTAGTGAGCAATTTGGGTTCCTGGAGGGACGCTAAATTCATGAGGCCATTGGAGTTGCTCAGAAAGGTCTGCATTCATTGAAAGTTCATAAACAGAAAGGTGCAGTGATCAAGATTGATCTATCAAAGGCTTATGATCGGGTCTGTTGGCTTTACCTTAGGATGTTGCTTACCCATTTGGGATTCTGTTATGAATTTGTAAGATGGATTATGGCTTGTATTAGTACGGTCAGTTTTGCAGTCCTCATTAATGGAGCTGCAAGTCCATTCTTTCAAGCGGGAAGGGGTCTTCGACAAGGGTGTCCTCTTTCTCGTTTGTTGTTTCTTCTTGTTGCTGAAGGTCTCAGCCGCTTTATGTTGGCTTCTAAGGCGGAAGGGTCTTTTCGTGGAATTGCCATTTCCTAGGTATTGTATATAACACATCTCCTTTTTGTTGATGATATCTTGATTTTCACTAATGGGTCGAGACAGGATATGGCTAAAGTGGCTGAAGGTCTATCTCTTATACAAGCTGCTGCGGGTATGGTGGTAAATAATGAAAAATCCACTATATCATGCTTGAACTTAAATGAGCAGGAGACAAACCGCATTGCTCTTCTTTTACCTTTTCGAATTATGGAGCTGGATGCTGGGATTAAGTATTTGGGGTTTTTTTTTTAAACCGAATTCTTATCTGAAGGCAGATTGGCAATGGTTATTGACAAAATTGGAAAAAATAATTCATAGTTGGAGTCACAAATGGCTCTCCAGGGCCGAGAGACTGGTTTTGGTAAAATCTGTTTTGGAAGGAATACTAGTCTACTGGATGTCTCTTGCATGGTTGCCTAAGGGGATCCTTGAACAGATTCGGAGGCTGTGTTTTTCCTTTTTGTGGAGAGGTAAGAATGTTCACAGGTCTATGGTGTGGGTGAGGTGGGAGAAAATTGCTGTTCCAAAAGCTTTGGGAGGGTGGGGATTAAAACATATTTTCCTATTTGCAAAAGCTTTAGGAGCTAAAGTATCCTGGAGAGTTATACATACACAGAGTCTCTGGACTCATGTGGTGTATCATAAATATATTGCTCCTTTGACTCTTATTGAATGGATTCAGTTGGCGGACAAATCTCGGACAAATTGCTCAGTGGTTTGGAAAGCGATGGTAAAGCATTTTGATCTGGTTGGCTCTGGTTTGGTGTGGAGAATAGGTAATGGACGTATGGTTCGTATTGGGATTGATCCTTGGGTTAGCTGTGGGAGGGAACGTGTCCTTCCTGTGGAGCTGAGAATTCACTTGGCAACAAGAGGATTTTTTTTTCTTGCGGATATTGAGGATCAGGAAAATTCTTCTATATGGTAGCAAGGCTGGCTTAGTGCTCAGAGACTTGATATTCAGAATGATATGCAGATTGTTTGGGAGGGTTATTTCAGGCAGTTAAGGGTTTCAAATATCAGGTTGACTAATCATGAAGATCAATTGGTTTGGGACCATCATCCTTCAGGGACTTATTCTCCTAAACATGGTTATATTCAGCTCAATGTGTTGGTTAATAATCGTGAATTGGCTTGGTGGTGGAAATAGCTGTGGAAGCTAAAGTGTCCGGGTAAGGCCAAGTTACTTTTTTGGGCTATTTTGGAAAACAAAGCTCCAACATGGGACATCTTACAAAAAAGGTTTCTAGAAGGTCCTGGATTTTGTGTTTTGTGTCGGAAGAATGAGGAAATGATTCAACATCTTTTTGTTCATTGTCGTTATTCTCAAACTGTTTAGTCGGAGGTGGGAAAACAGTTGGGATTCATTGTGGGGTGGCAGGGTGATTCTGCACTCCAAGCTTTTCAAAGCTGGTGGTTAGGTCAGAAATCTCTTCGAGCTGTTCCATGTTTTTTTGCTTGGGGGATTTGGATCACACGCAACAAGATTATATTTCAGGACTGTAAAATTTAGATGGAGTCAGTTGTGGCTCAAATTGTTGCTATTTTTCTACACTTCAAGGAACCTGAGAAGACTCTCAAGATTAGGAATGTGAGGGAGGAACTGATTGACAAAACCTTCCCTTGGGGTTTCTTTGATGGAGCTTCTCAAGATCGACAGTTGAAATGTGGTGGGGGTGGAGTTCTATACAAATCCGAATCTCATTATTTTCACTTCTCGGTTGGCTTAGGGAGGGGCACAAACAACTATGCTGAATTAATGACACTCAGGCTTCTTCTATTATTTGCATTGGAACAGGGTTGTATGTCTTTACAAGTTTATGGTGACTCTTTGCTTGTTATTGAATGGGCTGCAGAGCTTATTCAGTGTCATGTGGTGTTACTTTTACCTATTCTGGAGGAGGTGTTCCTCTTAAAACAACAGTTTAATTATATATCTTTTACACACGTTTTTAGGGAACGGAATGGGGTGGCTGATCAGCTATCCAAGGAAGCATCGCAGCGGCATATAGACTTTGGCATATGGAAGATAACTGAACACTCTCGTGTTGGTTCATCCAGCTATTATCATCGGCCGTTTTTTGAACCAGTCATGTTACAGCATTGAGCTTTGTTACAGTTTTTGTGAACTGAAAACTACTCTGTTTTTTGGGTATTGCTCTTTATTTTTTGAAGCTGGTATGATTTTCTTTACAGATTGGGTACTCTAAGTACATAGGACTGTATAATGGTTGTATTGGAAAAACTTGGTTTACATGATACTGTTTAAACAATATTATATGGACTGTGTATCAGCGCGGTTAGCTAGAGGCATCGTGCTGTTGCTACGAACGTTACAGTTTTGGTTCATCATTGAGTGTAGGCTCTGTTTGTTTTATAGAAATATTATATGGCTTGCAGAAAGCAGATATATAAGCTACAGGTTACTAGATGTAATGTGTTGTTCAACTCCGGCCATTTCAGTTTTCATCAATGAGTGTTTTTGGCTCTATTTGTGCTGCCAGTCGGGGTACTTGATAGAAATTTGAACTGCATATAGTTCATGTTTTTTGCTATTACAGGTGGGGATTTTTGTAATCTTCCTTTTTTGGTTATGATATACTATAGAGAGATAATATGTGACAATGTAGGGATCATTGTTTGATCCTATTACATGTACAACTGTAATTTTGTTCACTATTGAAATAAAATTACGAATTTTTTCCGAGGAAAAAAAAATGATATATAAGGTGATAGGAAAGGCCATTGCACTAAAACTAAAACCAATTCTAAGCGAGGTTGTAACAGAGGAACAGTTTGGGTCCATGCACAATAGACAAATTCATGATGCCGTTTCACTGGCTCAAGAGGCAATTCACAGCAACAAAAAAGAGAAGCAATGTGCTGTCTCTCTAAAGATGGACCTCTCAAAGCATATGATAGAGTAAACTGGACCTTTATTAGACTGCTATTGATTCAAATAGGAATGGCATTGGAAATGGTTGACTGGGTCATGGGATGTATCCAATCAACCTCTTTTGCAATAGTGATCAATAGATCACCCTCAATCTTCTTCCACCCAACAAGAGGCATCAGGAAAGGGTTCCCTCTCTCACCCTTCGTTTTCATATTAGTTGTTGAAGCCTTGAGTAGGTTAATACATAATGCCAAAAGCGACAGGAGGATCGAAGGGGTTAAAGTATCCCACACAGAAGAAATCAATCATACACTATTCGTAGATGATGTACTTCTATTTGGCAAGGGTTCAGAGGAAAACCTTAGGGTCTATGCCTCTTTACTTGATAAATATAAGAGGGTAACTAGGATGTTGATAAACGTAGGAGAATCAATCCTGACACACAATGAATTCATAGAGGATTTGGCTCAACAAGAAAAAGAGATAATACCTTACCCAACAGTCACAATAACAAAAGGCTTCAAGTATTTAGTTTTTTTTCTAAAACCAAACTACTATGCTTTTCAACATTTCCTATGATTGTATAAGAAAGTTGAAGCCCACATCACAACATGGATCAATCATTTCCTCTCCAGAGGAGGTAGATTGGTATTGCTAAAATCAGTATTACAAAGTATACTGATATATTGCACATCCATTTCCTACATCCCCAAAGGAATCTTAACAAAAATAAGGAAGAAGTGCATTTCTTTCCTTTGGACAACCAACATACAAGCTAAAGGGATACTGCAGGCAAGGTGGACAACTGCATCTCTTCCAAAAGAGATAGGAGGACGGGGGATAAAAAACCCAGCACTATTATGTAAATCCCTGGTAGCTAAGTCATTGTGGCGTTCAGTACAAAATCCAGGCACTTTATGGGGCAGAGTCTTGAGCTCTAAATATTTCCCAGACACCTCATTAATAGAATGGTTCAGGAATCCCAACAAAACACATAAAAATGGGTCAGTAGGACAGAAAGCAATGGTTCTAGATTTTCCATTAGTACGCAAATTAAGAGCTTGGAGAATAAGCAAGGGAAAGTGTGTAAGGCTAGGTGAGGACCCATGGGCAGGGGCAGCTGAGGAATACAAGTTATCAGAGTCTATACTAACATAGCTAAAGGCTCAACGAATCCATACATTAGCAAATGTGCAAGCTCAACAACCTCAACAAAAAGGAAGAGCCGGTTGGAAAGACGCACATGATCTGAGACTGGGAGGGGAAGATGCAGAGGCATGGAACAAATATGTGAGCAATCTGGTTGCAAGATTTGTACAACTAGATGAGGATTGACATGATAAGTTGATATGGACTAAGGATGTAGTGGTTAGGGACTTTACAACCAATAAGGGTTACGAAGCAGGCATTTTTTAATAGTCAAAAGAAGAAAAAAGGTGGTGGTGGGGCAAAATTTGGGGAATAAACAACTTTTTGAAAACCATCATAACATTTTGGTTAGCAATGAGCAACAAATTACTAACATGGGAATATTTGAGGAAAAGAGGATTTTAAGTACCAAGTATTTGTATATTATGCAAATCAAGTGAAGAACAGTCCTCTCATTTGTGCAACTCTTGTCCTTAACAGCAACGACTCTCATGCAAGACAAGACGATCATGAATTGCGAGGATACCTTGGAACATTGCGCTCGGAATTGGTGGAAGAACACAAGGGTATGTTGTTTTGACAAATTCCCTACCCTCTTCATGTATAACATTTGGGAAGCTCGTAATAGAGAAATTTTCAAAAACTGTTGGACCCCTTCTGACATTACATCCGCATTGTTGGTTCAAAAAACACAGGAACACAAAATAGTCCCCAAACAAAGCAAAAGACATGCTGTAACCACACTAGATATTAACAAAAGGTAGCCATGGGATTTCTTTGACGGCACAAGTCAAGGCAATCCGCCATTAGGAGGAGCAGGAGGCGTCATTTAGCTATTCGATCATAGAAAAATATCCATCAAATTTGCCACCTGACATGCAACAAACAACAAGGTTGGACTTTCAGCCTTATGGACATTCCCGAAGATTACCAAGGAGAAGCAGGTTCTAAGAATACACATTTATGGTGATTAAAAAACGGTGATCGACTAGGTAAATGGAAAAAACAATATCAGAGCTCAACATCTTCATTATACGCTAAAAGAAATACAATCTATGAAGCCTTCCTTTGAATCGGTATCTTTCCCACATATCTATAGAGATCTAAACACAGAAGCAGACACATTATCAAAATTGGCTCTAGCAATTCAACCAGGGTTCATCGAAGGGGAGGAACACATCAACGATCAAGTCTCCAATTGTTTCATAAGAATATAAGACTCCAAAATAATGAGATCAAGATAAGCAAGCTAGCAAAACGGCTTTTTCTTCAGAAAATCAAGAATTGTTCTTCACCAAGAAAAACCTTAATGGAGGAATAGGCTTATGCACCGTTTGGAGACAACATCAGAGCTGTTGATTGAAGAACCCAGAAGCAACCTGAGAAATACCATGTTTTTACAAAAAAATCTGTCAAATTCAACAATGGTCTTTGTTTGTAAAGAATGAAATGTACGACCATAGGCTACTCTTTAAGAAGCGAAGGAATGCTTGACGAACATAGTTCTAGTGGACAGTCCATGTTATTCTCTATGAATAATATATATATATATATATATATATATATATATATATATCATTGCACCTTTAAAAACACTTTCAACTTGTGAGTTGACAAGTTGACGAGACAACAAATATATGTATATATATATATTATAAATATCAAGATAGGCAATGGTTGTTGGATTTCAAATCCACAAGTAGAAAGGAATTTTTATACATAGAAGGAAGGAACTACAAATTGTACATGCAAATATATTCTTGCATTGCAATGTATAATGTAGTTCAAAGCAAAATGTTATTTATCATGCCTTGAAATAAGGCTTTTTTCTTTTCTTTTCTAAAACGACCCTTGTATCAAATCTATGGTAAAAAAATCAAGACTTGTTTCTATGAACTTTATCTTTTGCTTGTGGCACTGAAACCAAGCAATCAATGTATATCTTGTGATATATAATATGTAGACATAGTAACCCATTCTATCAATCCTATGGTCAAGAAAGATAAGGCTGGCTTTCAGAGTTTATATAGCTTCTATATGCAACAAGTGAACGACTTAATTTTTCTTAAGAATATTTTAACGTTTTTTGTATGTTCAAGCATGACCATTTGCATTTCATCGTAAAGAAAAGAGGAGGTGAATGGACATTCACCTACGCCCATACATTCTCCCAACATTACAATGTGTTTAATGCCATACATCTAGTCGGCACAAGGCATATGTTTGGGCATATTGGTAACGATTATTGTATTGATTGTATTGGGTACTAAGTAATAGCACGCTGTAGGTTAAGAAACTACCATAAAGCCAATTTTGGATTTTCCCTACAAATTGCTTTTGTTAAACATGTGCGTTTGACCATTTAACTACAACAATATGCATGGTTAATTACTTACAACCATAAACAAGCATATTTGTATATTTAATAAATTAATTCAAATTTAGAAGTGTTGGTATGCACATTGTATATCTATCATTGCAAATTTAAAAACACTCTAAACTTGTCACTTGAACAGTTAACTGCATCCATCACATCGATGGAACATATTGTAAATGAATATAACAAAAGGAATACGTTTCAACATTAGGTTAATGATTTTTTTTATTAGTTGATTTTATTGGGTACTAAGTAAGAGCATGGTGCAGCCCACAGAACTACCTCGAAGCCAATATTGACTATTCCCTACAAGTTGCTCTCCCTAAACATGTGTGTTTGACCAATTAACTACAACTATATGCACGATTAATTCCTTACAGCCATAACTTAGAAAAATTGAAAGCAAAAGATGCTTTCTAACTTTTAATTGTTTTAAGGAAAATTATTTCAATTATCTTCGCAATATTTTTTCTACTATACAGTTATCATAATTCTTGTCTATGCTTTATTTCTAACCAATTTTTTATATTTTTTCCTTTATAAATTTTTGCCAAAAATATGGTTTCTATGTTTCATTGTTGTTATTTACCTAAAATCTATACTATTATCCCTTTTAATTTTATTTTTTTTGTATACACAAAACAAAGAGTATAAAAATAACAAGGTTATTTTAAACAATTTTCTATACACATGAATGAGAATGGTTTCAAACTTTTATACACAAAATTTACTCAATTTATAGGACATTTTGACATTTACTAAAATTATAAATAAACTTCTAAAGAGACAATGAGTTCTCACGTTTGCATTTGACCTCTACAAGATACCAGTTCAAACAACTTGCAGTCACTCACATTTACCTCTCTCCATCGATACAAGCTAAAACTCTACTGATCTAAGGACTAAATTATCTGTTGTCCTTACTACTCGCTCAATCGGGGGATATACATATAAGGACCAAGCTTTTCAACTTAGATTCGTCAACTTAATCCTTTTTGACATCCCTTTAGCATATTCAAGTAGCATACACCCTTCTCCATACACACAGGACTTCGTGCTTTTCGACATAGCCAAATTCTCTATTGCCCTTCTAAACATATAGTAAGGTCCATTGGTAATACATCTAAAAATAAATCAATGAATCCATCGAATTGGTGCTATACATCTAACAATTCAAACCAACAATAAATCCACTATAAAAAACGAGGTAGATAGGTAGCCTTTAGAACGGTTTTAACTATGTCTCATGTATGTTATGCCATTAGACTCTGTTAAGCCAATTGGGAACAATAGTTATGAACAACATTGCAAAATGACAATTTGGGGCATTGAGAGGGAATGGGGCCCTTTTAAATGTATATGAACTTGTCCATTGGTTAAAGAAGAAGAAATGCAGAAGATGAAATACGCAAGAGATGCATCTCAAACAACACACAACTTTTGACTGTGTTGAAGAGATGTATTACACAGGCTAGGAAAAATAATTCTAAACAGTTTGCACAACAACGCCCTCGAAGTACAGCTAGCAAATCAAACCAACAATAAATCCACTATAAAAAACGAGGTGGATATGTAGCCTTTATAATGGCTTAACTATGACTGATGTATATTATGCCATGAGAATATGTTAAGCCCATTGGGAACAACAGTTATGAAGAACTTCCAAAATGAAACCTTAATATTGACACTAAACATATAGCAATTCAAACCAACAATAAATCCACCATCAAATATATGACAAAAATACAGGAACAACAATTATGAACAACTTGCAAAATGAAACCCTCAGATTGACAGTAGACATATAGCAATTCAAACCAGCAATAAATCCACTGCCAAATATTTGCAAGATAATTAAATAAAATTTTATTTTTTTAAATTACATCTGTGAACCTGAAATTAACAAAAAAAGCAAAAAATTGCAAGGATTAAATTTACCTTTGTAAAAATTAAATGAATTCAAAGGCACTAAAATCAGAAGCAAATGTTTTCTTTGCACAACTATTGTCTAAAACAGTTCAACGGGGTGAATCAGGTGGCTAAACCTTTGTCATAAAACCATAACATAAATGAAGAACAACAAAAGCAAGATAATACAACTAAAGGAAAAAAGTATCAAAGAATGGTTACCTGAGGATTTTTATAAATGCTGCAAAGCAAAGGCAGTGCAACAAACCTGGTGAATCGAAGAGTTTGACAAGATAAGCCACTAGAAATGCAAAAAAATCGGTTGTACTTGGAGCAATTAAGATGCATTTCCAAGTCTAAATGCAACCATGACTCTTGATGCTTCGATGGAGCATTACTGCATTGATGGAGCATTGATGGTGGTGAAGTGACGGTGAAGCAACAACGACAATGTTTTCTTCATCACAATAGATAAGCGACCAAGAGGCCAACAACTCTTAACCCACAAAAACCTAAGTGTCAAAATGAACCCTCAAGGATCAAGACTGAAAACCCCTCCAAGACCAAGACTGAAAAACCCTCTAGGCTTGCTGAGGACTGAACCCACAGATAATTGAGCTGAACAGAAGATTGAACACACAAACCATCGGCGTAAACCATTTTGCAACATAAAACCTCAAACATGGCAATGGGCATGACAAATTTGTGCTTTTTGTAGAGACGTGATGTGGTTATGGTTGTTCGGTCTTATGTCCATCCCTCGCTGCCTCACATTGACCGGTGTAGGAAAGAAATCAAAACCATCTCACAAGAGATGGGGCTCTGAACCAAATCGTGCCTAGGATGAAGCTAAACACTGTAAAAAAACCTTCACAAAACCCTCCACAAAACCCGGTCAAAAAAACCATGCATCGCCAGACACACCCGCCATCACACATAGGCCAGACATAATCGTAGCCGCCATGAGAAGCCTAAGCTTGAAACCCGATTAACAAAACCACAACTATAGCCTTCCAGGACCAAATAAACCTACAGGAGCATCACCAAGTAAACCTGATTAAGCGACCAGCTAGTATTCGAGAGTCCCACTCCCCATGGACTATGATTTGAAGATGCCAATAATATTATCTGGTATTTACTTGCTTGTCGGTGTTCAGAGATGGACTAGGATAAAGCACAGACGATAATTCAAACAAGAATGGAAATGACACTTGCACCCACCATGAGAAGCCTAAGCTTGAAATTGGGTCAACAAAACCACAATTTTAACCTGCCAAGATATCCTGTCAACAAATCCTCCACCAAACCCGGTCAACAAAACCACGTGCCTCCAAACACACCTGCCATGACATACATGCCCAACCCAGTCCTAGTTGCCATGAGAAGCCTAAGCTTGAAACTCGGTTAACAAAACCACAACTGTAGCCTACCAGGACCAAATAATCATTCGCGAAACCAAATAAACCTTCGGCGTAAAAATAAACCTCCACGAAACCTAGTCAACAAAGTCAAGTGTCCAAAAACAGCGTGACACGTGTAAGAAAACCATTCACCAAACTGAAGAGGAATATTTTGAGACTTCGTCTCCATTGTTCAATGCCTTCGGCGTAATAAAAGGGGAAGGAAAACAAAACATATTCTTTACTACAAAAGAAAGGAGGAAAGAGCTTGAGACATCCTTTCTTAATGGAGATTTTTTGGAGGCAGCTTGGGTTGTAGTTCTTGTTTGCGTGACTATTGGAGGGTGTGTTAGTGGTTCACTATGATACAAGTGGGGTTGAGAGTCTCCCTTAATAGAGAGTCTGGAATCATAGTTCAATGGCTAGCAAAGTATTGTCAGCCCGGTTGTAGCTTAGGGGTCCCAGAGGAAGAAGAGTACTCTAGAGTATGGTAGGAAGGAAACCGATGGATCTTTTTGGATTAGCAATATTGAAGACTAACTTTGCAATGGATTTGGCGGCAACATCAACCTTCAGATTCGTCCTCAATCTTCAACAACTAGCGATATGACAGGTATTTAGATTTACTATTTGTTATTAATTATGCATTCGAATATTTTAATGTTGAATATTGGATCTGTTGGTTATATGAAAAGTATGTATAGATATGTTATCTATTATATGTTTGAAAATAAGTTACAACTCCAATGTTTAGTAGATTTTCATCTTAGATTTATTTTTATTATATGTATGAGCATATCTGCTTTAGCTCGGCTCCGATAGGGGCATGACATATGGTATCAAAGTGAGGCTGAAACACTTGGCCTTTAGGGATCCTAAATGCTTTTAAAATCTATAGCTCTATATATTCCATGGATATACATGGCTGCAAGTTAACAAGGTATATGTTTACGTTATTAAATAATGTATAACATAAAATAAAAATGAGTGAGTAGATCTTAGTCACGTTTAGCATGATATTATGCCAACCACCAAACTTCCACCAATCAATGAAACTAATCACGATAATACTCAGTTGAACGCTCCATCATTATATTTGAGATATATCAAATTTAGAAATCAACTTGCCATTTAATCCATTAAAACACATGCAATGCTATATTGGATTGTTTTTGTGATTCTCTCAGAATATAAGATTTTGTTTTCCTCACTAGGTTGCCAAAGTATAGGGTTTGTTGGCGATGCACTTCTAATTGATTATTGAACCTCTGCTATACTTGGCCAAGTTGTCGTAGTACATTGGCGCCATATAATTGAGACCTCAAGATTCTAAAGAAAAAAAACACTTTCGAACTCGTTCAAACTGATAAAATGAGTGTATTTGGACGGTTGAATATACAATTATATTATGTATATTAACCAAAGGTTAGAAAAAAGGTCACATGCATTATGCTTAGAGTGAATTTATGATGAAGATTAAATAATTATATTTTATATATAAAAAAGGAAGGATAATGCCTTTAGTATATATATATGTGAGTGAGTTTATGATGAATAATAATTAAATTTTATATAACCAATGTAAATCCAAATCCTAGGCTCTATCAAGCACCGAGAGGGTGCAAACCTCTTCTTAATTATTGTACTCAACTATCAGTGCAGTATTAATATTTAATACTATTTATGGCTGACGTGTAATATTTTATATTATTTTTTATTTTGTTAGGAAAGAACATTACAACATCTCCCCCATACATGGTTTTAAAACAATGTGCAAATCCCTCCTAAAACCATGGGTTGTTAAGGAGGCCTTGCACATGGTCTTAAAACCATTTGCAACAACCTCCTAAACCATGTACAATAAAACCATGGGTTGTTTAGGTGGCCTTGCACATGGTTTTAAAACCATTTGCAAGGCCCTCCTAAACCATGTACAATAAAACCATGGGTTGTTTAGGAGGCCTTGCACATGTTTTAAAACCATACGCACGACCAACATCTCCCCCATATTGTGTTGTTGTTTTTGCAGACAATTTTTTTTGCCGATAATTATTTTTTATTGTTTTGTTAGGTAGGAACTTTACAACATCTCCCCCATATTAGGTTGTTTTTGTGGCCGACATTTATTTTGGAGGATAATTAAAAAATAATAATATGGCCGACATTTACAAGAGTAATGTTACATAACGTTACAAGATCTCCCCCATACTGGGATGTAGAGTGCCTCTCGGAGCAATAAAAAAAGGAACGGTAATGCATTTAGTATTAATATATGAAATGAATTTCACATAGTGATAAAAAGGAAAAGGGGAAATAATGAATGAGTTTTTTTCCACATGTGAAAGTGCTATGCCTTGAACTTACTTTTAATGTCGAGGCCCTGCCAGAATCAAACATAGGTCCACTCATTCACTCATTCATTACATAGAGGCTCAACACGAGCAAGCATGTCACTTATAAGAATTGAACCTAGGCGGGGATGGTAACATTCATTCCTCCCATCCACTCAATCTACAACAAATGTACTTTACGCATTTGTAAAATATAATTCAAATATTGATTAGAAATATATATACACATTAAAAAATGAAGGGTTATATATTGAAATTTACATAATTTAAAAAAAAAAGAATGACGAGGACAAGATAAATGGGTTATATCTATTTTTTTTTCTAAATGAATGTAAATGTGTTGAGAGGAGGTTGTTGATAGAAAAGGAAATTATATGTGTAAATTATTTGGTTGCTAAATAAGGTGAGGGTACGTATATATGTTATATATCAATAAATAGAATATGGTAATTTAGTAAGAATTTTTGTGTGTGTGTGTGAATTCAAGAGCTATTTTATTGAAATAAAATAGTAATACAGTCTATAGTACAAAACTGGGAATCTATCCTGCATGAAGGAAAAAGAAAAAAGAGAAGACCAGTTTACCCTTGAAGGGAATTCAGACCGTTGTTGTCTGAAAGATCCTCCCTCTGAGAGGGAAAACATATCATAGAAAAATGGGACTTATAGAGTCTACAAAAATACGTCTAAGAGAGCACAACGATAATAAACATGGGTATCTAGATTCCCAAAAACTCTATCAAAAAGGAGAAAACATGAAACATGAAAACCTAGCCTAAGATTTTGTATAGGGCTCCTCTACAATGGGTTTCCCAAAGCCAGAGCCCAACTGCGTGCCTGGAGGATCATCCTTGTTGCTTTGCTCACCGTCCTCATTGTCAGAATCGTCTTCGCCATTGGAGTCGTTGTTGTTGTTGGAAGCATCATTGTTGGTGGAGGGGGTATGTTTAATCAGGAGAGGCTCAAAATTCTGGAAGTTCGTCACGGTATTGGTTTTTCCAGTCGTGGTGCTAACCATTCTTCGTTGCGGTGGAGGTGGCGGAGGTTCAATATCCATGGGTGCAACAGGTGGGTTAGTGTGAGGGATACCAATTGGGGTAGTCGAGGGGGCTGGGGTGACATAGGGAACGAGAAGGACAGAGGCAATAAGAATGGCCTCATGGACTGGAGGCATGAGTTGAAGGGTGGTGGAGCGAAGGAGGAGGCAGACCAACAGGTTTTTCACCACCCAATAATTTTTCTTGCGCTCAGTTGTCTGGTTAGCAGCGGAGAGAGAGCCGGTTAATTTGTCTTCCCAATCATAAAACATGAGACAGAGGGGGGCAGGGATCTCCATGTCATAACCCTCTGAATTAGCTTGAGCATTGAAGTTGATGGCTCGCTGGTTGGAGGCACCCCGACCTGCATGACCTTGTCTAGGCATGCCTCTCTGTCTGTGCGACATAATGCAACCTGTGGGCAGAGAAGCGAGGAGCATAATGACTGAAGAATACAACACCAAGGATGTGACAGAGGGTCGAGGAGCATAGTGACCAAAGAAATCATACGTCAGTAGGAGCATGTGGAGGAAGGAAGGAAGGTTGGGATTCCTGTATCAATAACTCGATAGCACAGTTCCATAGGCACATTGATGTTGGCCATCATTGTGTTGACATAGGTGTACCACCATGCGACGGTTGGGAAGACACTTACCCTGGAGGATTTATGATGTGCAACCATTGAGGAGGTCGACAACTGGCACATTGAATACTGGGTAGGTGACATCAGGGTGATGACAATGGGGCACAGCTGTATGCCCCGTCAGTCAAGCTCTGACTTCTAATTGGTATGATGTCACTCGCATTCGGGGAGGAATCCTTTTCAGCAATTTGAATGCATGGTAATTTAGTAAGAGTTATATGAATATTTTATTTTATTTTAGGAAAAAGAATTTGATGCCTATGAGTAATTGGTTACATTACTTTCATTGGAATTGGTAGACACGGGTGAGGTATAATTGTGATCCTATGAGGGGTATAGGACATGATTGTTAGAGAAAGTAAAAGGAGTCGAGGTAACATTATAATTGTTGAGCAAGCAATGAGTTGAACCAATCTTTTATATAGATATAACAATATTATAATATACTTAATTCCTAGGTATTGGATGCCCTTAAACGATGTGGATTGAATACCATTAAATTAATGGTTAGAATCATTAAAGTACATTGTGGAAACTTCTGGTAATAGTGGTGGACATTATTAAGATACATTATGGATACTTTAAATCATGTATGAGTATTATTAATACTTAATATGAGGACGTATTAACATAAGGTGTGGACACTTATGTTATTTATGTGAAAGAATATTATAACAACACAATTGCATATACTTCCCTAGAATTCGACAAACTATCGAGAGGGTTAATTGGACTTGGAATACATAAAATGAGATACCGACATGACCACCACGACCAGCTAAGCAAAATGACACTAATTTTATATACTTAATTCTTAGGCATTGGATGCCCTTAAACGATGTGGATTGAATACCATTGAATTAATGGTTAGAATCAAGTGTGGAAACTTCTGGTAATAGTGGTGGACATTATTAAGATACATTATGGATACTTTAAATCATGTATGAGTATTATTAATACTTAATATGAGGATGTATTAACATAAGGTGTGGACACTTATGTTATTTATGTGAAAGAATATTATAACAACACAATTGCATATATTTGCCTAGAATTCGACAAACTATTGAGAGGGTTAATTGGACTTGGAATACAGAAAATGAGATACCGACATGACCACCATGACCAGCTAAGCAAAATGACACTAATTTTGCAACATGATGACGTCATTGATAGAGATGAAAAACTACAAACTTGAATTAACCATGACATGGTAATGGGGAAAATACAACTTGGCAACTTGCCAAAAGGGTCAAATGAAGACGGTTTTTTTATGTCTGTCAAACAAAGTACGACGACGATTGGCATGATGAGCTAAACACAATGATGCTTACCACTTAACATGATGAATCCTAAATAAAAGTACAACAAATCCTCGAGACGAGATGCGATGGGACTATAACGAAACACATGGTGTGACTTGGAAAGTCTTCCGAAGCGGTCATCTAACAACAGGAATGATAAATAAGGTAAGTACATGTTGTAGCTGCAACAATTCTCCCCAAATTTCTTAAATTTTGGTCCCCTCCTCATAATTTAGAGTTGTTTTTTAATTGTTGGATCCTTGAACCTTTTGGTCGTGCTTTAGTTTTGGATGATTCTGAAGATTAATTTTCAGCCTGTTTCAAAGGTTGCCTGTGTATGAATTTTGTGGTTGGTCACAGATGTGAGTTTGGTTTGCTAGCCAAGGATAAATCAGATCTTTTTTCCTTTGAAAGGCTGTTGTTCCGAAAGTAAAACAGGTTTTAACCATTGTTGGTTTTTAAAGCTTTTTGAACACTTAATGTTTTCTTGATCGGGCGTCATACTATGTTAAATCGGCAGCTGATAACCTTTTCCCTTCTGCCGTTGTGGCTCCCAAATCAATTAAGCACCCAAAGTATAAAGCGCTCTGACTTCCGATGTGTATTGGTCTTCTAATCACTTGCCCGTAGCCTTTTCTCTTCCGCCGTTGCGGCTGGAAAAGTCATTTGGCTTCCGATGTCATTATCGTTCCAACTTCCGATTAAAACTTTTCCCACCCGCGTTTCGCATGTCTCTAGCCCTTGTCTCTTCCGCCGTTGCGGCTGGGAAAGTCATTTGGCTTTCGATGTGGTTACCCTTCTGATTTCCGATTGGGAATTTTCCCGCCCTCCGGTCGCTTGTCCGTAACCTCTTCCTCTTCCACCGTTGCGGCAGGGGTGAGTTTTTTTAAACTTCCGATGCCAACGCTTTGAGCGACCGATGAGTCCTCGTTTCCTGTCGTTGGTGGTTTTGTGCGAAACCGTGGATAAGCAAAGTAGTGGTGTCGATGTCTGTTAAAATTCTAATAATGGTGGTGCACCTGGCCATTTCTTTTGGGTTGGTCGTTTCAGTTGGTATAATTTGTTGCTTTGTTTTATAACGCAATCCCAATGAATGATACACTTTGTTGAATCGTAGGTGGGTTCGAAGGATGTTTTCAGACCACCGCGGCGTGAAAGCATAGCGGGGGAGTTTCGGGAAAGGTTGAACCGTGGCCATCAGGATCGTGAGAAGGACGAACGAAGGAAAAGACAAAATGAATGGCGACAAAGGCAGACCCGAAAGGTCTATCAGTTACTAATTAGATCATAAATGCGGGAAGATAAAACATTTGAGGGATCGATATGTTCGGAGGGCAGCCCAAATGGTTTGCAGTTGTAATTTAAATATTTGAAAGTTATAACTTAGAAGGGGACTTTTTCCCTGGAAAAACTTATATACCATTTGCTTGTAAGAGGAACTATTTCATTTTACAATCAGAAACTGCAACTTTTACCTGTTGGAGAAAGCGTAATGTGGAATGTATCAATGTGGTTAAATGAGCAATGTTGAAGGGGAATTATTTCATTTTCAGCTGTGTTTCATTAATTGTGAGAGTGTTTTAACTTCCTGAACCTATGTTCTTGTTTGAATGTTCTTCAGTATATCTTGTGATGTTTTTTTCCACTGTGAGTAATAAATGTTGTTCATAAACAATTGGCTATCTGGTTGTTCATATATTTGTAATTGTCCATGTGTATTGAAAGAAGTATCAGCTATCTATAACTGTTCATAATGCATGTAAAAAAGGTATTACTCACCAATGAATGATAATCCTGCTCCCTAGGGATAGGTTAGGTAGTTGGTTTTAATTTCTTGTTGTATATGGTCTGGGTGCTTGTGAGTACTAAGACGAGAGGTAAGAACCTGTGCATCACATTGTGATTGCTCCCTGCATCCTTATCACCCTGCATTTAGTTAGGCACGTGCATCTCATACATTAAGTAAAAATAAAAAAATACACAGTGGACCGGGCCGTAACCGGTAAAATCCTTTGTTTGTTACTTGACCTACGGTAGCCGGACCACAAACCGGACGGATTCCCTATACCAAACAGTCACGGGCTAGTTGGGCACGTTGACTGGGGAGAATCCCTTGCTGTTGTTGCCTGCGAATTTCCAGGCCTCAACCGTTTTTGGCGCTAGAAGGAGGGCCGCCACTGCATGGTTGGCCGAGGAAACCCGTTTTCCCGAGATTATTCCACCGGTAACAGTTCTGAAAGCAGTGGACTTCATAATCCAATTCCGAAAGAAAGGAATAGAGAACATCTATATTTTGTTGGCAACGAAGTTGTTAATGACCCGAGAAGACACACCAAAGCATATGTAAAGAAGATTGGAGGATTGCCAATTATTCCTGAATTGCCCATAAGAGAATACAAAAAGAAAGATCGTCCTATAGTAGAAGACTCAGTGCTGGTTGGAGACTGGGAAGAACTTGTAGAAACAGCCTTACATGAAGTAGTACTACCCTTGAATCAAGAAGGCCTCGATACTCCTTACAGTTCTCCTACTCACACTCCTATTGGATCACCTCCTCACTCTCCACCCAGACTCATGGCAGGAGTAAATGCTAATCCACCACCCAACCCACCAAATCCACGACCTACTTGGAGAGCCAGATCACCTTTAAACCTGGCACCTCCGTTACATGATCTACCTCAATCCTTTGAAAAGATGTTGCCCAAATTTGACCCCAATGAGAAGATACTAGTAGATGATCACCTGCAAAGTTTTTACTTGGCGATAGAAGGGTTGAGGGCTGGGGAGTATGAAGATGTAGTCTGCAGACTATTCCCACATACCCTTAAAGGAGCTGCAACATCATGGTATTTTGGGTTGCCTGCTAACTCTATCCCTGATTGGGATACCTTTGAGAGAATTTTTAGAAGTAAGTATGCGATTCAAAAGACTCATGCAGCCCTCATGAAAGGACTATGCGCCTTGAAGAAAGAGAGAAAGAAGAAGGTGCACAGTTTTACTCAAAGATTTGCAGCATACCTTAAGAATTTTTCTGATGCTGACAAACCTTTGGACAAGGTCCTGATTGAATATTACACCTCAGCTTTAGGCCCTGATTTGGCCATGTTTTCCAAAGGTAGGGCCAAGCCTACCTTGACAAAAACTTATGAAGAGGTGGAAATAGTGGAAGTTGAAAGAGAAAGTATTGAGGATTATCCTGAACAGTCAGGAGAGAAAGGTGGGGGAAGGAAAGCCTTACTATTTACTAAGCCCAAAGAAGAGAAATCACCAGGTTGTGAAAGTATGGCCAAAATGATGCAGAAGCTTTCTAATAAAATCATAGACCTGGAGAAAGAAAAGGAAGCACAAAAGTTCTATAGGCCTTATTACAAGAAAAGAGAGGATAACAATCAGTCTCAACCTCCTCCACACAATTCTGCATCTATGAATTTAACAGAGGTAGGCATGGACAATTTTTGCACTTTTCACCAACAACCACACTTTGAAAATAATTGTCCTCAATGGATAAACTCGGTAACGCTGGTCATGAATCAACTGTTGGATTCTAGATTAACAGAAGAGGGAGATGAAGAAATAAAAGAGAATACTACTTCAACGAAAGAACAAGAAGAGGAAACCATGGAGTTGTGGAATTATATTTCGTTATTTGATGCTGAAGAGGAAAAGAATCAAGGGTACAAGGATGTCATGGAAACCAACGTAGCAACAAGAAGCCAAGGGTCGGTTAAAGAAGACAGTCTCATACTCCCAAAGATTAAGAGGCTTCAGTGAAATGTTAAGAAATTTCAAAATAAATCCTCAGCTGATAAAATTCCAGAATTCACTATTACCAGCCAAGATCCTAAGCAGAATGATATGTTGGCCAAGCCCAATGAAGATAAGATGAATACTGATAAACCTCGTCCCACTGAACAGGAGATGGATTATGATGTAGTGGAGGATTTAAAGAAGGTAAAGGCAAACGTTTCACTATTCGAAATGTGTAAAGTGTTGCAGCAAAAAGAAAGATTATTGAAAGCACTTAAAGCATCGTATGAGAGGCTACCCATTGACAATCGACCTGAAAAGGAAGAAGAAATCGGAGAAACCAGCACTGGAGGTGAGTCTAAGAGCAAACATCCACCTTTCCTCCTCACATTTGAAATTTTTAATCACAACGTACATAATTGCCTGGTAGACTCAGGGGCGTCGGTAAATGTCATGCCAACATCAGTCTATAAAAGGATAAATGGGCAGCCTAAGCCATCCACTTGGAGAGTTGTCCAGTTGGACAGGATAGATGTAAAGGTAATGGGTGAGATGGAGGATGTCCTGATCCGCCCGTCGTCAAATGATAAAGTGTGCCAAGTCATTAATATCGTAGTGGTCGATATACCAAACGCTTACGGTCTTGTCCTGAGCAGAGATTGGTCCGTGAAACTGAATGGATATTTCGCCTCTGATTGGTCACATCTGTGGTTGCCATATAAATGAAGTCCAAACCAAATTAAGATTTTGAGGGAGCCTCACATGAAATACAACGTTACTCTACTTGAGGAGAAGAATGAGCCAGTGGATTCTGTGTTGGGAAATTATTTTATTGAGTTGAAACCAGGGAATTACCAAGCAGAAGAATCCAGCAACACGTCAGACACCCAGCCTGATCTCCTTCGATTCTCACAGGCTGATGAAATCGGCTGTAATATAGTAGACTTAGCAGTAGGAATAGATTCACATTCGGTAGTTAGTGATTTTTGGACGTTGTTTTTTTATGGTTCTAAGATGCTAGAAGGGTCAAGGGCCGGCTGTGTCCTGATCGACCCCCAGAAGAATAAACATTTTCTTTCATGTAGATTAGAGTTTGAATGTACGAATGATACAGCTGAGTATGAAGCGTTGGTGCAGGGCTTAAGGAAAGCAATTGAATTAAAGGTAAGTAGTCTAAAAGTTTTCGGAGACTCTAAAATTATTGTGAAACAAATCCGGAATCAAATACATTGTGTTTCCCCTCACTTAAAGGCATACCAAAATGAGGTATGGGACCTGCTTAAATGTTTTAATGCATTCAATATCCTTTCAATTCCAAGACTAAAAAATGCAGCAGCTGATCTGTTAGCCACATCAGCCACTAGGTTGGTACCTACTAATAATCGATGCTCTGTTGAACTACTTTTCAGGCCCTCAGTACCTGATATGATCACCAATCTACGAGTGTTCGATGATGACCAGCAAATTATAGAATGTTTAACAAATGACGAGGTATTTAAAGGAGCAATTATAGATGATGAAGAACACCAGGTCGAGCTGAAGTATGATAACTTCATCCCCAAAGGAGTCAGAATGTTAGAAAGAATGTTTGATTTAAATGAAAATTTCAGAAGACCAGCCAACGTGAAGACTCACAGCTCATCGCTACAGTTTGAGCTAATAAATTTAGGGACTGAGACGAATCCTAAATTTGTGAATCTTAGCAAATGTTGTTCACCAGTAGAAAGAGATAAGTTCGTCAGTCTGTTTAAGCAATATAAAGATGTTTTCGCCTGGACATACGAAGATTTGAAAACATACGACACCAGCATCATCAAGCATGTTGTCCCCATCAAGGCCGGCGTCAAGCCGTATCAGCAACCTTTAAGAAAAATGCATCCAAAATTGGAACCGCTAATTCAGAGTGAAGTGAAGAAATTATTGGATGCTAGAATCATTTTTAAGGTCAGACACTCAGAGTGGGTATCAAATCTGGTACCAGTGAGAAAGAAATATGGAGAAATAAGATTATGCGTGGATTTCAGAAATTTAAACCGTGCTTTAGATAAAGATAACTATCCTGTGCCACCCATGGAACAATTGCTACAAATGGTCTCAGGTTCTGAACTGTTTTCGTTATTAGACGGTTTCTCTGGCTACCATCAAGTATTAGTAGCCGAAGAAGACAGATTGAAGACAACGTTCAGGACCAAATGGGGAACCTTTGCCTACAGAAGAATGCCCTTTGGGCTTATAAATGCTGGAGCGACGTTTCAGAGAGCTATGGACATAGCTCTCCGCGGATTGATTGGCCGAAGTGATGTAGTATACCTTGACGATATTACGATATTCTAGAAGAAAAGAGACGAGCACGCTTTTCACTTAAGGCAAATTTTTTAACGTTGTTGAAAGTATGGCATCTCACTCAATCCCAAGAAGTGTGTGTTCGCTGTCACGGAGGGCAAGTTGCTGGGTCACATAGTTTCAAAGAAAGGAATCTCTATAGATCCAGAAAGAATTAAGCCTATTGAACAGATCCCCTTGCCCCATAATAAAAAGGGGATGCAATAATTTATGGGAACTATAAACTTTGTGCGAATATTTGTGCCTGATTTCGCTCAGATTGTCAAGCCGCTGCAGCAGATGGTGAAGCAAAATGCACAATTCAAATGGACTGAGATTGAGAAGAACGCCTTCAGCAAAATTAAAACTACTGTTGCACATGCACCCTCCCTGAAAAGCCCAAATTTTGATAAAGACTTTATTATGTATACCTTTGCATCCGATGATTCGCTAGCAGCTGTGCTTACGCAAAAGGAAGATGGGGGGGATGAATTCCCAATATCTTTAATGATCACTGGTTTGCAAGGGGCCGAATTAAATTACCCAGCTATTGATAAACAAGCTTACGCAGTATTCAAAGCAGTAAAGCAATTCAAGCCTTATATTTTAAAAAATCGAACCAAGTTGATCGTCCCATACCCATATGTAAGGTCCCTTCTTGTACATAAGGAGTTAGGAGAAAGAAGGGGCAACTGGGTAACAGCTCTTCAAGAGTACGACCTTGAATTCAAGCCAGCCTCTATAGTTAAAGGACAAGGGTTGTGCAAACTGATGACTGAAAATGGAAAAAATGAAGAACACGTCTGGGAGGATGAAACCGAATTACAGTTAATGGAGGTATGTCCTTTGTTTACAGCTCTCGAGTCTTGGTACAGAGACCTCGTGCATTACCTGCAGACAGGGTTGTTGCCGGAACACTGGAATTCTAAGCAAAGAAGAGTGTTGCGTCTTAAATCAGCTTCCTATCAAATTGTTGAAGGAGTATTATTCAGAAAAAATTATGATGGAGTTCTTCTCAGATGCTTAGAGAAAGAAGATGCGAAGAAAGTAATGTCAGAATTGCATGACGAGCCTACTGGGGGACATTATTCAGGAGATAATACAGCCCACAAAATCCTCAGAGCCGGTTACTATTGGCCTACACTCTTCAAAGATGCACACGCACACGTCAGGAAGTGCGATGTTTGCCAAAGGTGTGGTGGGAGACAACCTAAAGCAGCAGCACCCCTAAAGCCTGTGATGATCACAGAGCCATTCGAGCAATGAGGGTTGGATATCATTGGAGAAATAAAACCAAATTCCTCCCTACAACACAAGTACATTTTGACCGTGACCGATTACTTCACTTGCTGGGTCGAAGCAGTCCTGCTGCGCAAAATAAATCAAGACGAAGTCATCAGCTTCTTGCAGGACCACATCATGACCAGGTTTGGAGTTCCAGTTTCGTTAGTTTTTGATAATGCTATGTACTTATCATTAATTAAATTAACTGCTTTTGCTCATGATAAAGGGATAAAATTGCATTATTATGCTAATTACTACCCACAAGGAAATGGCCTGGCTTAATCCACTAATAAAAATCTGATTAGAATTTTAAAGAAGACTGTGATAGAAAACCAGAGGAGCTGGCACTCAGCGCTACCAAATGGTCTGTGGACTGATAGAGTCACCCCCAAGTCCGCGATAGGAGTGTCACCATATACCCTTGTGTATGGTAAAGAAGCCATTCTTCCCCCCAATATCATGCTACCATCCTCCATAATAGCTCAAGAGTCCAGAGGGTCGGAGAATGAAGTTTTGCATATGAGGATATGCAATCTTCTGAAAGCAGAAGAGGCTAGATCTAAAGCCAGAGAACGCTTTAAGCAACAACATGAGTTAATAAAGAAATGGTTCGACAAACATAAAGCTATAACAAAAGACTTTGAAGTGGGAGACTTAGACCTCAAGTGGGATCACCCTCATGATGAGAAAGGAAAGCATACTAAATTCCAGCAGTTGTGGGTAGGCCCTTTTCAGATTGCGGCAAAGCTTGACCCTTCTACTTATAAGTTACAAGATCTACAGGGGTGGGAAGAGAACTTACCAGTAAATGGTTTGGTTCTCAAGCCTTATTTTTCCTGAGTTTCTTTGAGTTCTTCTGTCTTGTATATAAATAATCTGTTTGGTTATCTTTTGAGTCATGTTTTTCGGTTTGTTTTAGTTGAGTTTTCTTGATTTCAAAAAAGGGAACGAACCCGCGGGTGCATGGGGAACATCAAATTTTTTGGGAATGATAAACAATTTTTGGTATCAGATTGTGTGTTGTTGTTTGTCTAAAAGAATTCTTCCAGTTTAGCAGTTTTCCCAAATAGCTCTGTGTGCATTGAAGTCCTGCTTAACCCTTGAGAAATAAACTAAGTTCAAAGAGCCTGGAATACTATGTTGGGGCTCCATCCGCGTCACACTTAAAATGTTCTTGGGGGCGACCGCAGAAGACCCATGGAAAGGAGCAAGGTGAACAGCATGTTAAATATAAATGATCCCATGCCAAGAAACGAATGCCAAAAGGCAAATGAGAGTCATAAAACTCCTATGAAAGCATCATACATCAAAGCAAATGCTGAATCATAAGTACTAAATTGCCGAAAGTTCCTCTCTGTCCGTGAGCTGAAACATGAAATACACCGCTCACACAAAAGGACACTATGGGATAGAGGAGCCTGAATTTAAATTCAGAAAGAAAGGCATGTAGGAGGACTCACATGAAAAGGGAAAAAAGTCCAAAAGCACAAAATATGCTAAAGTGGCATGGGAATGAGGAACAAACGAATATTTCTATTTACAATATGCTTCAAACCTGTGGTGTCCAAGCGATCAGCTACCTGAAGAAAAAAATAATAATGAAACTCACTCTTTGGCCTCAACAGAGTTATCTGGACTCGAAAATCTTGGTTTCCACTCTCCCTAATTGGACTATCATCAATGATTAAAGGTACACACTTCCGTCATTTGAGAAATCTAGATAGCTGGAAGAATTCAATAGATGCATTTGTTGATAAACAGTCTATCACTCAAAGAATAATCGCCCAGAGATCTAGGTTCACCAAGTAATCGCCAATTGTTGCAGCTGCAACAATTCTCCCCAAATTTCTTAAATTTTGGTCCCCTCCTCATAATTTAGAGTTGTTTTTTAATTGTTGGATCCTTGAGCCTTTTGGTCGTGCTTTAGTTTTGTCCTTTGAAAGGCTGTTGTTTCGGAAGTAAAACAGGTTTTAACCGTTGCTGGTTTTTAAAGCTTTTTGAACACTTAATGTTTTCTTGATCGGGCATCATACTATGTTAAATCAGCAGCTGATAACCTTTTCCCTTTCGTCGTTGCGGCTCCCAAATCAATTAAGTGCCCGAAGTATAAAGCACTTCGACTGCCGATGTGTATTGGTCTTCTAATTGCTTGCCCGTAGCCTTTTCTCTTCCGCTGTTGCGGCTGGAAAAGTCATTTGGATTTCAATGTCATTATCGTTCCGACTTCCGATTAAAACTTTTCCCACCCGCGTTTCGCATGTCTCTAGCCCTTATCTCTTCCGCCGTTGCGGCTGGGAAAGTCATTTGGCTTCCGATGTGGTTACCCTTCTGATTTTCGATTGGTAGTTTTCCCGCCCTCTGGTCGCTTGTCCGTAACCTCTTCCTCTTCCACCGTTGCGGCTGGGGTGAGTTTTTTTTAACTTCCAATGCTAGCGCTCTGAGCGACCGATGAGTTCTCGTTTCCTGTCGTTGGTGGTTTTGTGCGAACCTGTGGATAAGCAAAGTAGTGGTGTCGGCGTCTGTTAAAATTCTAATAATGGTGGTGCACCTGGCCATTTCTTTTGGGTTGGTCGTTTCAGTTGGTATAATTTGCTGCTTTGTTTTATAATGCAGTCCCAATGAATGATACACTTTGTTGAATCGTAGGTGGGTTCGAAGGACATTTTTAGACCACCGTGGCGCGAAAGCATAGCGGGGCAGTTTCGAGAAAGGTTGAACCGTGGCCATCAGGATCGTGAGAAGGACGAACGAAGGAAAAGACAAAATGAATGGTGACAAAGGCAGACCCGGAAGGTCTATCAGTTACTAATTAGATCATAAATGCGGGAAGATAAAACGTCGATACGTTTGGAGGGCAGCCCAAACGATCTGCAGTTGTAGTTTAAATATTTGAAAGTTAGAACTTAGCAGGGGACTTTTTCCCTGGAAAAACTTGTATACCATTTGCTTGTAAGAGGAACTATTTCGTTTTACAATCAGAAACTGCAACTTTTACCTGTTGGAGAAAGCGCAATGTGGAATGTATCAATGTGGTTAAATGAGCAATGTTGAAGGGGAACTATTTCATTTTCAGCTGTGTTTCATTAACTGTGAGAGCGTTTTAACTTCCTGAACCTATGTTCTTGTTTGAATGTTTTTTAGTATAGCTTATGATGTTTTTTTCCACCGTGAGTAATAAATGTTGTTCATAAACAATTGGCTATCTTGTTGTTCATATATCTGTAATTGTCCATGTTTCTTGAAAGAAGTATCAGCTATCTGTAACTGTTCATAATGCATGTACAAAACGTATTACTCACCAATGAATGATAATCCTGCTCCCTAGGGATAGGTTAGGTAGTTGGTTTTAATTTCTTGTTGTATATTGTCTGGGTGCTTGTGAGTACTAAGACGAGAGGTAAGAACCTGCGCATCACATTGTGACTGCTCCTTGCATCCTTATCACCCTACATTTAGTTAGGCACGTGCATCTCATACATTAAGTAAAAATACAAAAATACACGGTGGACCGGGCCGTAATTGGTAAAAGCCTTTGTTTGTTACTTGACCTACGGTAGTCGGACTACAAACCGGACGGATTCCCTATACCAAACAGTCACGGGCTAGTTGGGAACGTTGTCTGGGGAGAATCCCTTGCTGTTGTTGCCTGCGAATTTCCAGGCCTCAAGAGTACATGATGAGATTCTTGATATAAACATGATGGAGCTAATGAAATTAACAGGCAGTTAAATTTAATATGTTCATCTAAGTTGCTAAGTCCTCATACTTTGGAATTGTATCAAGTTGAGAACCAACTTTATTAAAATTTATGGGTTTGGAAGTAGTCTTCTAGAGATTTCGAGTGACTTTTTCAATGATTTTAGACTATGTTGTAGTCGCTTTTGAATTAGTAATCATGATTGTGGCTTATAAATATGTATTTTTCTAGCTTAAATTCTTCCTCATATTTTGTTATGATAAAAGGTTGATAGATTACCTATGTGTGTGACAATTAATGTAATCTATCTTGTAGTTAGTTGGATATTCCGAGTCCTTATGGATGACTAGTAGGTGTTGCAAATCTAATTCAATATTGGCAATTACTAAGAAGTATTATTGGGTTTATATTATGTAAAATTATTGTTGAAATATCAAGAATGTGATGCAACCTTGTGTGTGAACATAAAATCAATGATGACAACATATCTAGTGCTTATGGCCATGATCATTTGATGAAATTAGAATAGAATGGAATGAAAACCTAAATATGAAAGCAAAGTAAAAATGACATTAATCTACGCTAAAAATTAACTTCGGGGAGAAGTTCCCTAAAGAGGGGGAGTATGTAATGCCCTAAGTAGCTAGACTCGTGACATGGGTTATAGTATATTTGTGGGTCCAAAGATTATCTAAGAGATGGATGAGCAGATGAAATCCATCCATGCATGGTTGAAATAGGCCAAAGACCACCCTAAAGGTTATGTTGATGTGGAATAGATGGAAATTAACCATGAGTTTAGAGATAGAGTGTTCTTGCGAGTGAGTTTGTAGAAGAGTTCCATTAATTGACAAGGGGCCGATTTGTCGCCACGATATGAGGGACCATTTGAGATTAGTAAGTGACTGGGACAGATTTCTTACCATATATCTTTACCATCATTACTAAGTTTGATGCATGGTGTTTTTCATGTTCCTCTATGTGAAATTATATGTCACATCCATATCCATTCGTTAACTTGAGTAATTTGTAGAAATTAGATGAGGGAGTCATATTGATGGAGACAATTCATATTGTGGAGCAAAGAACTCGACAGCTTCAGTGTCAACTAGTCGATCAAGTCAAGGTTCAGTGGGATAGCTATAATCCCAACTTTGCAACCTGGGAGGACACATTGGTGATGTGTAGACAATTTCCTTACATATTTTAGAACTTCAGGACGAAGTTCCCTGAAGTGGGGGTGTATGTAGTGCCCCATTTTTGTGACAGACTATAGACTTTGATTATATACCATAGATTGTGAATGACCTAGTTATTTGTGGCTTAGACTTAGACAAACTGATGCTTTATTTTGAGGACATTCGATTTCATATGATCCAGTTATATGTGCGAGATTGGTACATGTTGCTATTTATGTGATATTGATGATGATTTTATATGATTTTGTTATGATGGTGATCATGTTATGATTTCACTAATATTATGTTATGATGTTGATATAGATAGATAGCTCACATGATCAAGATATGATTTGATGTTGATCAAATGTTATATGTCTTTGTTGTGATTTTGAGATGGTTCACATGTTATATGTTGTTATCACGATTTGATATGATCGAATGAATATATATATATATATATAGAGAGAGAGAGAGAGAGAGAGAGAGAGAGAGCAGGTACATGCGACACAAATAGACATTGATATGTCATGGAATCGTATTGAGTCGCAAATCAGAAACAAGTATTGACGACCTGGTATATATGTGTGATTATATGGAAATATTGGAAACAATTTGATGCATGTGATGTGCATTTACTCGGAATGAGTCAGATACATTGTCAGGTGATGTCAAGCTACGATTTATGTTTTGTTTGAAATATTATTTTATAAGATTTGATGCATGTGGTGTTTACGTGCAGGTGTTGGATGCGATTTTCCATGGATCCACATAAGGGGACGTGGCTTAACCTAATACAAGCTAAGTCTAGACAATGCCCACACGATGATTTCATTTAGAACGAGAGAGGATCCATATCATCAAATGCGTGTTGCCATTAGGGTAGGTCATAGTTTGGTCACTCACGAGATATATGGCTGGGGGGGTGCAATAAGGAATCGAGCTTATTCCACATGAACCACTAGTCCCTCAATAGGGTGGGAAAGTTGAGTCAATAATGTCTCAATCGTCATACCATCTCCTCACCTGAGGGAATATCCAAAGGGAATGCATGAAGCATGGAGCCTTGATATCCTCGATACAATGAAAATGTGATGGCTAATTAACTAACTAATTCATAATTGGGAAAGGGAAATAATAATTAATAAAATGTTAACTAAAAATAAATCAAAAACTAATAATAATAATAACAACAACAAGATAAACTTGGAAGTCAAGTACAATAATTGCATACATTGCCCTTAGATTGATCGGAGGAAAGAGGAGTGCGGCTGGAGGATTTTGCACACAGGATTGGAGGACGCATCCCCTGGATCACGAAGCAGCTGCTGATCGTTGTCGATGATCTGCGACGGGTCCTTTGAGGGCTGCATCTACAAGACCTCTGGCTGGGCTATCGGATCTCCTCATTGGCTTTGCTGAACTCGAGGCTGCCCTCAAGCTGGCTCATGTGCTGAGAAGTTTCTCTGGTGGAGCAGTCCGATGGTGACTGGGGTGGGTGGAGATTCGTCCCCGGATTTATGCTTGGATGCCTTCGACCGGTTAATTGCCTCTCATGTCAAGAGATCCGGCAAAGGAGACCCTCCGAAGTTTGTTAAAATAGTTGAAGATGTGCCAGAAGTTTCCCTCCCCCCGAAAGAAACTATTCGGGTTGCTCTCCCTGGCAAATTGAGCCCTGATCGAGCAATTCATGGGGCTCTGGCCCTCGTCAAAAACTACAGACAGTTGGGTCCAAAGAAACTGGAGACCCCTAATCTCCAAAAATGTTGCATCATACTCCGTCCAAAGAAAAGGGGATACTTTCTGTTTGACTTCGAATCCAAGGAAGACAAATATTTAATTTTCAGGAATGGGCCCTGTTTCATGGGGCCGCAGGGTCTCTATCTTACGGGTGGACTCCGGACTTTGACCCCGAGGCTGACACCCCTAAAGCAATGCCAGTCTAGGTCAGGCTCCTTAATCTCACCATGCATTGTTGGAACCCTAAATCTCTCGAAGCTATAGGGACCATACTTGGGAAATACATTGACATGCCTAGTCCAAAAGACCAATATGCCTGCACCCACATATGCGTTGAGGTTGATCTCGAAGCTGGATTGCCAAAAGCTATAAAATTAATAGTGGGGAATTGGTCCCATTTCCAAAAGCTCGACTATGAACAACTCCCTTTCAAGTGCAGAGGTTGCCATGAATACAGACACTTCATCCGTAACTGCCCTAAAAAGACTGAGATCCAACAAGACAAGGCGGAAGGATGGAAAAAGGTGAATAGATCTAAACCTAAAAATCAAATCGGAATGGTTCCAAATAAAGGTGAGGGGAACAAAGAAGCAAGGGTTATCCCTCTTGAAGGACCTCAAGAAACCTCCAAGACTAAAGAAACTAATGAAGCAAGAGATGACTCCAATGAAGTCGAAGAGAAATCTAGTATTGGAGACAGTAAGGAACCCGAAGTAGACCTCTCAGCCCAGCAAATGAAATATCAAGACGAAGACGTAGAAGTGATAAAAGTAGGAGAAAACATGGGGAAATTAGAGGAAGAATCTGAATCGAAAGAAGAAGAAGAGAAGGAAGGGGAAATAGAACTGAATACCCCAAGAATGACTAAAACCAAAGGAAGGAAATCCAAGAAAGAAGTTAGGGAACAACCTACCTACAAGGATAAGCTGCAAGGCTCCCAGCTAACCCTGGAAAAGCTGCTGCAAAACACTAGAAACACCCGCCAGCAGGGGCATGTCCAGAAAGGGATGCCTTCGGTCTCTAAAAGTAAGTAATGAAGGTCATCTCCTAGAAATGCAGAGGTCTCGGTAACAAAGTTAAGGAAGAAGCCATGACAGATTTAATATCTTTACACCAACCATACATCTTTCTGATCCAGGAGACCAAGATGGAGGAAGCCGCATTTCTCCATGTAAGTCTGAAATTTTGGAAAAAAAGAGGTAAAGCTACAATTAGTTCAAGGGGCGCATCCAGAGGCATTGGAACTCTGTGGGATGAGAAGAAATTCGAGGCTGTTGACATCAAGTACAACTCTTATTGGATCCTCACCCTGCTGAGGCAAAAAGACATAAATACTCTGGTAAGAATTTTCAATATCTATGCACCCAATTCTTACGTTGACAAAAAAATCTATTGGAGTCTCCTCCATGAGGAAAGGAGCAACCTGTAAGGTAATGTAATTCTGGCAGGGGATCTAAACGTTATCCTCAGCCAAGATGAAAAAAGAGGGGGCTCCTTGGTTAGAGACCCCATCAGAGAAACTGTTGATGAGATCATTTTGGAATGGGATCTCATGGATGTTAAGCCATCTACTGGAAAGTATACTTGGAATAATAAGAGGATTGGGCCCAGGCATATTGTTGCCAGACTTGATTGTTTTCTGGTCCAGGACACTTTCCTCCTACTTGGTCTGAATTTGTCATCTAAAATCTTACCGTTTGGAGGATCGGATCACAAGCCTATTCTCCTTGAGATGGTAAATGATAAAAATCTGGGCCCTATACCTTTCAGATTCAATCCTATGTGGGCCAATCATCCTGAGTTTCTTAGGATTGTTGCTAATTCTTGGTCTTCCCCGGTTACAGGGTCTCCCTTCTTTGTATGGGAGGAGAAACTTAGAAGGCTTAAAAAAGCTCTAAAATCATGGGCTAAGTCGATCCCATCTCCCATTTATAAAAAAAACCATGCTGCACTAGCGCTGGAGTCCCACCAGGCCGGCATGGAGGATTAAAACGTGGATCACAATGACATCCAAACAGAGATTACACTGCAATCGAACCTCCACGCTGCCTGCAAACAAGAATCCGAATGGTGGAGGTTAAAGTCCAGATGAAAATGGCTGAATGAAGGTGATAGGAACACCAGCTTCTTCCACAAGCAGGCTGAGGCAAGAATTTTTTTTAACTGTGTGCTCAAAATTCAGGCCCAAGACAGACTTATCAGCAATTTCGCAGACATCAAAACTGAATCGACAAAGTATTTCAGTGAATTGTTCAACACCCATCCTATCATTGAGGACGCCGAGTTCCTGAACCTTGTTCCCAATGCAATAAAAAATAATGAAAATGAAATTCTGATACAGAGTATTACATTGGATGAAATCAAGAAGGTCGTCGACTTGGGAACAAGCAGGGAATACACTCATGAGCAAAATAATAAATAAATCACAAGCAAAAGAAGACAAAGATGCATAATATATGACACTTTTTACCCTTCAGTTTCTATGTTGGCTTCATTGTTCAGCTTGTTTAGTTGCTTAACTGATATATTCATTACTGGTTTATGTTTATATGCTGGTGATGCTTGTCTTTTATGAATGAACTTCAACACTGTGTTCTGCTGGATCTTGTTTCATATATTATGCATCTTTGTCTTCTTTTGCTTGTGATTTAGTTATTATTTTTCTCATGAGTGTATTCCCTGCTTGTTCCCAAAGTTTACAACCAAGAAAACTTACTAGAAACCCTAAACCTAGTTTATTTTACTGAGTTTTATTTGAGATTGTGTTGGCTTGTTTCTTTGGCCTTTGAGCAAGTCTGAAGACCTCCTGAAGCTATCCCAAAATCAGAACCCTTCTAATGACCTTCTAATCTCTCTAAATAGTCATTCACAACAAAAATCAGTTAGGGTTAAAAACCCTAACTGCCTTCAACCTATTCGATGGGGTAAAGTAAAATTTACAATATTACAAAATATAATATTTTCTAAAAATAGTAACAACTAACTCAATTGTTTTCCAAAGAAATAACAAGATAACTGATTGACCAACTGACTCATAGATCCTTAGCTGCCTTAGCTAGTAGAGCTATGCCATTTAATACTTGAGCTTTCTTCTTAGCTCTCTTTTGTTCATTCTCTAAATCCAAAGAAGTCACATTTTGTTGTGCAAGAACGTAAACTACTTGGTCACTTGGTGTCTGCTGATGGTATCAAAATAGATCCTGAAAGAGTGAAAGCTATACTGAAGATTAGTTTACCTAGAAGTAAAAAAGATGTACAATCATTCATTGGCAAGATAAATTTTCTGCGCTGGTTCATACCCAATTTTGCTGAAACCATTAAACAGATCACAGCCATGCTGAAGAAGGATCAGGAAGTCAGGTGGACTACTGAAGCAAAGGCTGCATTTGAGAAAATCATAGTAGCTCTTACTGAAGCACCCGTATTGGTAAGTCCTAATTTTACTAAAGAATTCCTTACTTTCTCATTTGCATCAGAAGACACAATTGCAGCTGTCTTACTTCAGAAAAATAAAGAAGGATTGGAACAACCTATTGCCTTTTTCAGTAAAACTCTCAGGGATTCAGAACTGAAGTACAGTATACTGGAAAAACAGGCTTATGCACTGGTAAAGGCTTTGAAATTTTTCAGAATTTATGTTCTGCATTCAAAAGTTATTTCATTTGTACCTAATGCTGCTGTAAAAGATGTCTTAACACAGCCTGATAGTGAAGGGAAGAGAGACAAATGGATTGCTAAAATTATGGAGTATGATGTTGAGATCAGGCCTACCAAGCTTGTCAAGGGAAAAGGTTTAGCCAAGCTGCTGGCTGACTCAAACTGTCAGGCATTAGGATTGCATGTCATGGCTGAAGAATCAGTTCCTGAAGAAGAGGAAGCAATACTGGACAAAGAGAAAATCATGGACTACTATTAATCATCAGAATGGTATGCAAACATTGTCCATTTTCTGTTATTTTTGCAATGTCCTGAGCATATGGATAGGAAGGCTGCTAGGTCTTTAAAGTTGAAAGCTACCAAGTACTGTCTAGTGGAAGAACAGCTGTTCTGGGAGGACCCAGGTGGTATTCTCCTCAGATGTTTGGACAAATCAGAGATCGAAGGAATGATTTCTGAATCTCATGAGGGTGCTTGTGGGGGGCACAAATACTGGAAGACAACAGCCTATAGAATTTTAAGAGCTGGATACTATTGGCCCTCCTTGTTTGCAGATGTTTATCAGCAGGTGAGAGCTTGTGTCCCTTGTCAAAAGTTTGCCGGAAAGCAGAAATTGTTGTCTTTTCCCTTGAAACCTATTGCAGTCAATGCCCCTTTTCAGCAATGGGATATTGATTTTATTGGAGAAATAAATCCAGCATCTTCAGGCCAGCATCATTGGATTCTTACTGCAACATATTTTTTCACTAAATGGGTGGAAGCCATCCCCACTAGGAATGCTACAGATAAAGTCATCATGGATTTCATAGAAGACAATATCCTGAGTAGGTTTGGCTATCCTCAGAAATTAGTGACAGACAATGCAAATGCTTTCAAATCCAAGGCAATGGAGGCCTTTTGTGAAAGAAATGGTATCATACTGAAGCACTCAACTCCCTATTACCCTCAGGGCAATGGATTGGCTGAATCCTCTAACAAGAACATCATTCAGAGTATTAAGAAGCTCTCAAGCATAGCAAAAGATCATGGGATTCAATGTTGAAATATGCATTATGGGCAGATAGGATCATGGTGAAACAGGCCATTGGGACTTCTCCTCTTCAGCTAGTTTATGGTACAGAGGCAATTTTCCCTGTTCAATTGGGGATTCCAGTGATGAAGTTTCTCCAGAATTCTCAAGAGGAGCCAAATGATATACAGAGGAGAATCTTTGAAATGATCGAGTTACAGCAGAGCAAGGAGAAGGTGGATGAAAAAGCACAGTTGTACAGATCCAAGATCAAAAGCAGATTTGATAGAAATATCAAAGAAAATAATTTCTCAGTTGGGGACATGGTATTAAGGTGGGATGCAAGGAAAGAGCAAAAGGGTAAACATGGTAAGTTTGACAATCTTTGGTTTGGCCCTTTTCTAGTGTCAAAGGTTTTGGAGAACAATACTTTTATCTTGCAGTCCTTGGAAGGTGAGGAGTTGTCCAGCCCTGTTAATGGGCGATTCCTCAAGCATTTCTACAGTTTATAAGAGCATTTTCACTTTTCATTGTACATACCGGTGTGAGTGAAGCATAATAAGACTTCATAGCCCAATGGAAGTTTTGCAGACAGGTAGATAACATAGCAGACAGAAGGCACTGGTCTAAAGGTTCTTGAAGCCTCACAGGGAGGTCTTCATCCCGCAGCTGGAGCCAGATGTTAAGTCAGTGATTTATTTCTTTAAATTTTGTTTGAATTGCATTTTATTTCAAGTTATTCATTTGCTTTAATTTGATTTTTGCCTCTTTTAGGAAAATTCTAGTTTTTTATATGAAATTTTGAACTTTCTTTTGAAGTTTTTAAGTTTTTAACTTAGGTTTTTATTTTGTTAAAGGGTTTTTAAAAGTCATCATATCAAATAATGGACTCATAAATCATATTTTGAGCATAGTCATGCATAATCATTACTCAAACAACTTTTAAACTCCATGCAAAATGACAAAAAGCTGTAAAAAAGCGCCAAAACAGAGTTAAACTTATTCTTGTAGCGCAAGTCTGAAAAAATAACAAAGGAGCGCTACAAGAATATCGCGACTCCAAATTCCTCCGATTTTTTAGCAAAAATTTGGCATGTTTTCGAATGATGAGTGACTAATCACGTGTTGTGGAGTGTTTGCTACGTGTGGATTCAGGAATTATCATAAGAACAGGTGGTTTTATGACATGAAGGAAGATCGTGGTCATCATCTGTTATAATGCAGCTCCTCGTGACAGATAGCCCTTTAAACCGACTTTGATAAGAAGATAGTTATTCCCTATCTTCATGTCGAAGCTTAAAACTCATAGTGCACCGGTGTTTTAGGCCAAAGCCCAGAGAGGCCGTTTCACAGCTCAGTTGGGGTTATTGGAGGTTACCCGGAGATTAGGGCTTTTTATTCTGACACCTGTAATCAAATCCAGCACATGAAGACACTTGTTCAGCCATTAAACAGCACGAAAACTGGTTTGAAGTGACTATAGTTGAGCATTAAAAGAGGTATTCCGCGGTCACCCAGAAATGTCTATTAATTTGGGGTTTTTCTGGTGAAGCTCGTTTTATCAAAATTGTTTAAACCAAACATTAATATATGCTCTTATCAACATCCCTGTTGAGGAGAAAGGAAGATTAGAAGTGTGGGTGAGAAAATATTGAAAAATATCAGTTTTTCATGTGAATATGACCCTGTCAAAGTTTGAAGGTTCGGCGAGGTAAAAACTGTGCATGTTATGATGTTCAAACTTAAGCCTGCTACTGGTGCAAAATGTAATGAAGGAGTTGGACATATGAGATAGTATGAAGACCTAGATAGCCTGAAGACCTAGTTTTTAGTGCATAATAGAAGGCTGATCAGTTTTGTTTTGAAGTCAAGATTGAAACAGAAAATGAACAGAGTGTGAGTTGGCATCCTTGTTTTTTCAACACAAGGTTCCCTTTTTACAGTTCAAGGAGAGTCTCATATTTGAATGAATAATGTACATGATATCCAGTTTCCTTGACAGTGCAATGAGGAGTTTGAGCAGCCAATGACCTAAAGCATTCAGACACTGTGGTTTATTATGCATTTTGGAGTTGGTCAGTGATCAGTTGTTTTTCATGACAGACTCATTGATAGTTAAATTTCTCTCACAGGCTTGATGAAGAATATTGAATCCTCGGTGACCTAAATCATTCCACCTGGTGGGAATTTTTTTTTTTTGCATTTAAAAACAAATCGATCAGTCAAGGAAGTTGTAGGGAGTTGCTCATTGAAACTTAAGAGGCTCGAGAGGCAGAAAATCAGTTACTAGATCATCTACTGAACCCTAAAGTCATACAGTTTCCAGTTTTTGAAGAAAAAATGGGTAAGAGTGGCAAGATTAACAGAGCTGAACCTACTGATGTAGGTTGGATTGAAAAATTCCCTGGGTGTGTTGAACTATTCCAACAGGCTGGTTGGATGGAGTTTTTCAGAAGAATAGATGGTTATAATGCTGAAGTTTCCTGTAGGTTTGCACAATGTTACCAAAATGATATGGTTACCTTTGACACTCTTAAGTTCAAGCTGACAGTGGAGCTGATTGCAGAAGCTACAGGGATTAAGAATGAAGGTGAACTATGGTTTAAAAAACTGCCCTTTACCTTTGATCCTCATAGATATCTATTACCAAATGTCACCCCTGATTGGAATAAAGGCATATTGATACAGAATTTTAGGAAGGAGTGGGTGGAACCTATCAGAGTTTTACAGAGCTATATTACTTGTGAGGGAAGATACGCATATGTTTACAAGTACCACTTCAGATTTCTTTAGCATATGGTGGGGGTGTCCAAGATGAGCCTACCATTCTTCTTATTCAAAAGCTTGCAGAAGATGTCTAACAGGGTCAAAGGGCATATGGACCATTCTTCTCAGTCCATGTTTCACCATGGGTTAATTAAGTTGATTATTAGCACTGTTTTGCAGCATGAAGGAAAGACCTGGGATTTTTTCATCTTTTGGTCTGGCTTTCAAATCAAACAGGAGGATCAGCAGCCTAAAAAGCAAGCAGACAAAGGGAAGGTACTGATGAGAAAATTAGGTCAGAAAGTTAAACTTGAAGACAAGGAAGATGTCAAAGTTGAGAAAGCATCAGAGCATGTGGATGATGACAGTGAACCCAAAGTATTTTCAGCAGGTACTAAAGTTCAATACTCATTGTTTGTAGAAGACAAAAAACAGCTGGTACAGCACATGGTACCAACAGAAGTCTCTCATGAAGTGAAAGATACTGATACAGAAGAGGTGGTTGTACATGAAGAAGAGTTTCAGGTCCAACAGTGAAGTTCCATCACCATTTTTTCAGATGATGAGGGATATTTACTAGAAGAAGAGCAACCCATTGCTAAAACTGAAGTCAAAGCTGAAACATGCAGAGAATTCTCCACTTCAGGAAGCAAAACAGTCAAACCTAACAAGAAGAAGAATAAGCTGGAAGTGATGGAGTTTGCTTCTATCAAGCATCAGGGAAGGACTATAAATATGTTAGGGGAATTAGCATTAGGATGGAGGCCTAAAACTAGGCCTAAGAATAAATTCAGGTTAAACTCAAAGAAGCTAATGGACCCTAAATTGAATATCAATGAAGTGACTGTCTTAGATGATGCTTCCTCAAATGAAGAGCCAGAAATTGGCAAAATGAACATTAGGAGAAAGGAAAAAGCAGTGGCTCAAGCTTCATCTCCTCTTCCTGTAAAAACAACAAGATCATCACAGTCAACAAAGGAGTTGAACCAGCCTGAGCCAAAACTGTCTACCATGTTTTTTGAAATAAAGAATGAACTTTTTGGGCAGCAGCAAGCTAAAGAGGCTATTTCCTCAGACCTATTAATTGAAGATGCCGAGATCTTCAAAAAACTTGATATACCTTGGATACCTGATAATGAACAAGATCCTACAACAGGCAAGCCATTTGACTCTGACAGAGAAAACTTGCAGAAAACCATTAAGCAGTACAAGCAGCAGATGAATTACATGCAAGGGGTCAATGATGGGCTGATGATGTCTAACAGAAGGCTTAGAGAAGATCTACAGGATGTCAATGACCATTTTCAGGAGCTGACAGCAGTAGCTAAAGAGGCTCTAAAGAGAAAAAGAGCTACTGAATTGCAATGCACAGAATTGAAAAAGACAGTCAAAGACTTACAGCAGGAAAATGAAGAACTATCAAGAAGGCTAGCAGGCATGGAGGATGAAAAAAAGAGAGCTAAGAAGAAAGCTAAAGTATTAGATGGCATAGCTCTACTAGCTGAGGCAGCTAAGGATCTATGAGTCAGTTGGTCAATCAGTTATCTTGCTATTTCTTTGGAAAACAATTGAGTTAGTTGTTACTATTTTTAGAAAATATTATATTTTGTAATATTGTAAATTTTACTTTACCCCATCGAATAGGTTGAAGGCAGTTAGGGTTTTTAACCGTAACTGATTTTTGTTGTGAATGACTATTTAGAGAGATTAGAAGGTCATTAGAAGGGTTCTGATTTTGGGATAGCTTCAGGAGGTCTTCAGACTTGTTCATGAGTTAAGTATAAAACTCTTATATGCATTTGATGATGAAATTATGAGATATATGACACTTTTTACCCTTCAGTTTCTGTGTTGGCTTCATTGTTCAGCTTGTTTAGTTGCTTAACTGATATATTCATTACTGGTTTATGTTTATATGCTGGTGATGCTTGTCTTTTATGAATGAACTTCAACACTGTGTTCTGCTGGATCTTGTTTCATATATTACGCATCTTTGTCTTCTTTTGCTTGTGATTTAGTTATTATTTTGCTCATGAGTGTATTCCCTGCTTGTTCCCAAAGTTTACAACCAAGAAAACTTACCAGAAACCCTAAACCTAGTTTATTTTACTGAGTTTTATTTGAGATTGTGTTGGCTTGTTTCTTTGGCCTTGGAAACAATTTCTGGCACAAACACGGAGATTTGGTTTCGCTTCAGAATTTATCTCATGGGTCAAGGCCTATATTAGCAAGCCGTGGATAGCCCTGCTAGTCAACAGAAGAGATGCCCCCTTATTTCAAGCTTCGAGAGGTCTAAGGCAAGGATGCCCGCTCTCCCCTTTGCTTTATGCCATCCAGGCTTCAATTCTAGGCTTTTAGCTAGAACATGCCAGGCAATAACAAGACCTATCTGGCATTAGGATGGCTAGAGGCACAAAATATATCAATCACGCGCAATTCACGGATGAAACTATATTGGTTGGAGGAGCCAGTCAAATAATAGCCCATCGTTTCAAGAATGAAATGAACCGTTACTGTCACGCCTCCGGAAGCAAAATCAATTTAAGGAAAAGTCGGATCTATGGATGGAATATAAATTCTATGGAAATGCTAGATATTACTCGGATTCTTAATATGGATGGTGTTGTTGCCTGGGATTCCTTCAATTATCTAGGGATCCCTATTTTCAAATCCAAGCCTAAGAGCTCAGCCTGGAATCCTATTGTGGAAAAAATCAAAAGGAAAATCAAGGGATGGAGGTCAATATGGTTAAATATGGCTGGGAAGGTAGTCTTAATAAAAGTTGTTTTGAACAACTACCTGCTTTATCAGTGCTCTTTTCTTCTTGCTCCGGTCAAAATAATAACTCAAATTGAAGGCTTGATTAGATCCTTTCTTTGGCAGGGTGGAAGTGTTGGGGGAGGCAAAAAATTTGCATTGGTCAGTTGGAAAACCATTAAATTACCAAGGTCAAAGGGCAGTCTAAATATCAGAGATATAAGAAATCAAAACTTGGCTATGGGAGCCAAGCTACTCTGGAACTTGCTCACCCCCAAGCCTTCTTGGTTCATGTTGGGCTTAGAGCAGACCCGGGTTCTATACTTTTGTCTTCGCACCAAAAAAAGACCCATAGTGTTGGCCCTTTCGGCAACAACCTGCGAACAAGTTGCAGTCTCACCCGAAACAGCTATGGGGTGCCCCAGAATCAGGTTTCTGCAAGCAGAAGAGGGATATTACTGCACCTTTAGCCTTTAACAAATACTAATCATACAATACAGAGCTTTAACATTCACTTATTTAGCTTCGCAGTTAGATAAACAAACAGTGACTTGCTTAACCCTTAACTGGGAATTCACGGTGAAGTTAATATTTAGCAGTGATCTTACTTATCAGTTATATACTTATCAATGCATAAAAGAACGTAACAGAACAACACAAAAGAACCACAACACAATATATAACATGGTTCACCCCTAGTTTAGGGGCTACGTCCACAGAACTGTGTTTTATTCAACTCTTTACAAAAACCACAGTTCTGATCTGCGCACTCAGCTGTAGATCCCTTCAATTCCTCAAAGCTGTGCACTTAGCTGTATATCTCTGCGCACACAGCTGCAGATCTTCTTAATCACCCAAAAACCCTCTGCACACACAGATGCAGAGGTCGTCCACGCACACAGCTGGGACTTAACCTTTCTTACAAAACTAGCCTTAGCTTCGCATCAATTCATCTTACATCAAAAGCCTAACCTGACTCATTTACAAGAGTGCTTATTTATATAGTGCACTTATTACAAATCCATGGGCTTAAACCATGGGCACCCTGAAACCATAAACCCCTGGGCTTAAACCATGGGTTAATTACAAAAAGAGGGCTTTGACTCAACCCCGACACCCCTAAGACTATTTTGAGTCATAACTCCACTTACAAGCTTCCACAAAAACTACGAAGTTACCAAAATTAAGGACCGTCAAGGTGCGCGCCCCAACAAGCCCCTAAGACTCACCAGTGTCCCATCCCGGGACACTCTGCTGCTTGTCTGGTGGGAGAATCTTGTTGGCAAAGATAGTGAACTACTTGTTGAGGCCACGCATGATATTGTCGGCTGCTTGCTCCTTCTCCACCAACTCCTTCAATGCTACTGCTGATGCTTCGCTGGCCTTTTCCTGTGCAATTGCATCATATTCCTTCAGAACTTTAAGTTGGTTGTCCACAACAGTACTCAACTCCAAAGCCTCGTTGATAAGGGGCTGCATAGAATTTTCCAACAATGTTGCTTTCGCTCCGCACGACTCAATTTCATGCTGGAGTTCATTACTTCACTTTACCTTGAGCATTTTCTGCATAGGAGGCAGAGTCTTAATTTCTGCTTTTACTCCATCCAGCTCTGTCTGTCGCTGCTTGATGGTTTCTTGCAGCTGTCCTACTTCTGGATGTTCCTGTAGGTTTGTCCAGGCCTTGACACTCTCTTCTAGCAGCTTTGCTGCACTGCTCACAAGGTCGAAGATCTTTGTTGCTGAGGCTTGAATGTCTCTGCGGCGCTGCTCCCTAACCTCTGGTGGACTCTCTAGGATGATGCGAAGTTGAAGCTCCGCAATCTGAGCCTCATGTTCTACTTCGAGCTTGTCTATTTCACTGGGAGACTGCTATGCATAGTTTTTGAGTTTGGCGATTCTTTGCTACGGCTCTTCCTCATCCTAGATGTCGAAGTTAGGAAGACTTCGACACGCCTCCTCCAATATTCGTGCCAATGTGACCTGCTTATGTTCTGCGTCGCTCTTCCTCTGCTCCACTTCCTCCAACCGCACTGCAAGGCTATCATTTTGCTTCATGGTATTTTCCAACTGTATTTGGGAGTAGTGGTCTCGTGCTTGGATCTCCTTCATGATAGCTAATTGGCATAGATGTAATTCCGACATGGACATCTTGGTGTAATCTATTCCAACTATCATGCTCATCCCCGACCTAGATGTTGTGTCGGTTACGATGAGGGATGCACTTGACACTTGTCCCCTGTTTTCTCTAACTGGCCATTGTCTTGTGTCTGACTGCGCACTTACTGGGGCACTGCTTACTGCAGTGCCAGTCGCTGATTTTTCTGCTAACTCCTTCAGCTCTGAAATTCCCCGAGCTACGTCGGTGAGTGCATCAAGGTGCGTAGCTGCGAACTCTGACCATTTTTTGGTGAGAACTTCTGTGGGCTTCGTCAGATCCTGATCAAGCTCCTCAGTTGTCAGGGCGGGCTCTTCGTCGATATTCTTGTCTTTTGATGCCTTCGTTTTCTTTCGGGACTGAGGTTTGGTCACTTCCTTTGCCTCTGGCGACTTGCGCTTATCTGGCCGATTAAGGTCTGAGACTGTTTTGACCGAGTCCTCTTCTTCTTCTTCATCTTCGACATCTCCACCCTGGTCTCCTTCAATCTGCGGTGACTCACTCTGTTCTTCACTTTCTTCGAGTGGGTCATTCTGCTGTGTCTAACTAGGGCTGGCGCCCACATTGGTGACCAAAGGGATTGGAATGTTGGGTTTTGTCCCTACGTCCTTCATCCATTCAGCCGGCCACTGCTTAACTACTGCGAGGATGTCTTCTTGTGTCACCATATATGGTACCTTCCAGCATGCATGTTTTTCATCTGCGCGGGCCTGGATGAATACATTATGGAGGTCGGCCTTGAAGTTGGCCACTCCCGCATATTGAGAAAAGAGCTCCTGACCGAGCCGAGGTGTTTTTGCAATCTCATATGACATACTCATCATATAAAAGGAAAACACATAATTCATCATCTGCTGGGATGCCTTCTCCTGTGACACCCAAAGAGATGCGTACCTTGCTGCGCCAGGCATGTTCGGAGGCACAGCAACAAACTGCACCTCGGTAGGTTCTTTCCATCCTACTAGTGCGATAAGGACTATTAACCATGAGTAGTGAAAAGGTATACCTTTCTCCTACGCGTCACAGGCATCTTCAAGGAATTCCTTTGCAATGTACGCTGCCCAGTTGTAACTATAGCCTTCGGCATAGTTCGCAGCAATACGAACAATCGGGGCAGGTACTTCGTTTGGTCTGCACTTCCTCATTAATTTGCAGGCTAAGAGCTCCACTGCAAATCGAATGTTTTGATGCTGAATGGCCGAGGTTTGATACCTCACTTCCCTTTCGTCAGCCCAAAGCGTTCCTTCATGCTCTGTGCTAGCTTCATATCTTCGTGTTTTGAAGGAAATTCGATCCCCAGATCAGGCCCTTCCTTTGGTAGGCCCGTAATTCGGTGAATGAGTTCTCCATTGATAGCGATTTTTTGGTTTCCTATCCATAGGTTCCCATCATGCACTAGTGCCAATAATTGCTTGACCACCATAGTCACCTGCATGGTGCGACCAAAGTGGGGAACATCGAGCATCTTCAACATACCAGCTTTATCCAAGCCAGCAGGCCACTGTTTTACTTCTAGTAATGTCGCTCCAGTCTCGGGGTATTTGACGAAGTGCAAGTATGTTCCTGGTGCGAACTATGGAAACTTCCCACGATCATTCGTATCATGGTCTGCATACTTAAGCCGGTATATTTTCCCTGTCAGGGTTCCGACCAACTGCACACCCGGTGGCAGCGAAGGGGTGCGTAATGTGAACTTCTTTGTTCGTCGAGGTGGTTGAACTCTGGGTCGAACAGGCTGAAGATATGGTGGATGCTGCAGTGCAATGTTCTCATCCCCTTCAGGTGGGACCTCTGCTGAACCAGACGGATTCATCTCAGGATCCTCCGGTGTTTTCCCTGATTGCTTGTGTCTGTCTTTGTTCCGCTTAGAACGAACTTCAGGCTTAAAAATTTTCCTAGTAGATCGTGTCTGCAATGGCTGAGTTGGTGCTGGTTGAGGCTCTTCGCGGGGTGCAGACACAGGTGGGTGGCTGAAAAGGTTCTGCATCCCCGTCTATTCAAATTCTCTCAACAGTTCCTGAAGATCGCGATCCGCTGACATGGACTCAGGTTTAAAACTCAAGAAAATGCAAAATGTGAACTTCACGGGTGTGGGTGTCTTCTTATAGAATCCATCAATGAAATCTGTCATAACTGTGCATTGAAGACACCAAATCTAACAGAGATCTTGTCCAAACGGCGGTAGATTTCCCAAGATCTCATTAATACAGGCAGTTAATACAGGTAATGTACCGGCACCGCCAATTTTGATTTCTTCCAACGATCGTATTTTAAGCTCCGAGAGATCTTTCCTTCTTCGATGTAGGCAGTAACTCTGGCTGCGCCATAATAAGGGCATTTGACACTTCCTAGTACCAGCGTCGACATGGCTTCGAGCTTCCATCCATGACAGAATGTCTTCCGCCACCGTAATGATTCCTTTCATTTCTGAGAACTTCATCGCAAATAGGTCCTGATACTCATGGAGAAGTTGGGTCACTTTGCTCACCATTTCTTCATCCCAATAATCTCCAATGTTTACTGTCCACGTCTTCAGGGACTAAGTCACTTCAAGTGCTTCGACTGCTGGTTCGTGCACTTCGCCGTGTCCTTCTGACTCAGGAATGTCAATGTTGCACGGATCGTCATCCTCGTCAATTGCGAGGTTATAACATTCTACTGCATTAACTTCTTATTCCTTCCAATCAGGTTGGTACTCAGCTATTTCATTATCATCAAACACCTTAGTATGGATCAACCTAATAGCTGCGTCTAAAGCAGGACAAACCTCATTAATAGAAAATGTAAGCACAAAACTATCAACTAAACTATCCCAACTTACAGTACCATGATGAAGCTCGACTTCCGCATACCAGTTCTTTGCTATAGGTTCGAGAGTATGCACAAACCTGTGTACCCATTCTTCGCGAGGTACATGCTTCCATGCTTCACAGCATTGCTCCAAATGTTCCTGAGGGCTAATCTTACCATTAAAATTGCTTCGCACCTTCGGAGATCGATCCATGAATCTCAGGCGAAGGGACTGTTGACAAGCTTCCCAACTATGAATGTACCTTTTATGACCATTCCACCACCTGGCTGCTGTGGCTCTGAATGCTGAATCTAGAGTCTCCATTTTCTGTGAATCTGGTACCTGCTCTGAGAATTGTATAATAAAATCTGTTGGGTCTGTCAAGCCATCGAAGGAAGGCAAGTCTCTTATCTGTGAACCAAGCCATTTGAGAGACTTGGTAATTCTAGCACATCGATGTCCATGTAGTTCATAAAGTATATTCTGCCAATTCTCTAAACCATCATCGAAATCCGTCATGCAGGAGCTGTCATACTGCCAATCCATGATACCTTTGGCAGTAGGATCAACATAATCTTCTTCCTTAGCTGTGATGTTGTAGATATGATCCAAAACATCCTGATCTTCATCTCTGAGTGGTTCTGTGTACCTTTCGCCTTGAGAAGGGTCCAATGGTACTATGACTCTCAACCCTTTCCCTTCAAAAGTCATATGTCTCTTCTTAAGGTTAATGACTGCAGAATTTTCCATTGCCCATTCAATTCCTAGCAATGCTGGATAGGGATTGCTATCATCGATTATCTCAATGACTTCAAAGTCTGCTAAGGTACTGCTCCATCAATATCTACTGGGACACGAGGGAATCTTCCTAGGGGCATAATCTTCTGTTGATTGGCTAATCTCAACTATATAGGGGACCATTCCAGGGTAGGTTTTCCCATTTGTTCCCAGGTCTGCTTAGTTAGGACATTTACTTCTAACCCCAGGTCCAAAATGACATCAGTCATGTCATACTCTCCTATCTAAGCATGCAATCTCATTTCTCTTCCCGTTCTTCTGACTCTATTAACAGTTTTTTCCTTACCAGAGCTTCGCTGAGGTTAGCAAGAAGCAATAACTTTCTGCAACTTATTTAAAGCATTTTGATTTCTTAAGAGCTTCATACAACTCTGTAAAAATGAAGACAGTGTACTTACTTTATCTGTCGAAGCTTCTTGAGACTGTGACTGTTGCTGATGTGGTTGCACAGGTGCTACTGATGTGCTCGGATCAACGAAGTCTTTTTTGGCTTCCATAAATGTCTCTTTTTCTCTTTCCACGTCAAAGGTTGGAATTTTCTCTGGGGCCTTACAAACCCAAGCCTCGTCAGGCTGTTTCTCCTTGTTCTGCACTTGCGTCGTAGCTCCACTCCTGGTAACAACATTCATGGCTGGGATAGGTCGTTGCTCCAAAGCAATCATCCAAATATTATGGGTAGGAGCACTATTTCTTTCTTGAATCTTGGTTATCAGCTGCGGGCACTACTCAACGACATGATCTAAGGTTCTGCAATATCGACACGTCGTAGTTGGGTTCCGACAGTCTCTAGCTAGATGTCTTGCCTAGTTATAGTTATAACACACAACCTGGCCTCGTCCTCTTCTAGCCATACCACCACGACCACGACCTCCAAAAGTACCTCTACCTGATGTACTACCACGGTAACCATATCCATCATTGCCTTGTCCATCGTTTTGTACCCTATAAGCATCATAGGTTCGTTCTCTCATGAGGTCAAAACTACGACATTCATCTTCATTGTGTCCAACCGACTTACATAATTCGCAATAGGGGTTCTTCGGTACTTGCACATATCTCTGCAACAGATAGCAGTCTTTAGGTCGATGCTAGCTAGTTGTCCTACAAATTCCACAATATAGAACACTAGGGTTGAATGGGTTTGGCGCACCAGAATTCAAGTAATTTCTTACCGCAGGACACTGTTCCTTGTCATGACCCTCTGTTCAACATCATGTACACCAAACCTCTTCGCAACTAGATTTCCCCTTCTTCATGTCGCAAAGCTCCAAAGCCTTTTCAGCCAACTGCGCTTGTATTTGAGCTATACCAGACTTATCTTCAACAGGAGCTGTTCCAAGCTTCATAGCAATTTCCAAAGCCTCTTGCTGATCAACAACCTTCTGTTGCATGAGGGGCGTCCTGATATGTGGTAACAATGCTGCAATGAACCATTCCTTATACTGCATTGGTCCAATAGTGAAACTAACTTGATCTAGCAGAACTTTGAACCTCTGATCAAAATCCCAAACTGATTCTCCGCGCCTCTGTTGAATCTCTTTTAGTTCAGTGATACATTGTGACTTTGATTTAGGTTTCTTAAACTCTTTGATCAGTGCTGCTTTAATATCATCTAAGGCATGGCTCTGAGTACTGGAGCATTTCATGAACCAGGTCAAAGCCTAGTCTCTGAAATAAGTAACGAGCTGCGCTCTTCTTATATCTTGATCCGTAATGTTCTTAGCAGTCCACATGGCTTCACATAAGAACCAGAACTATTCTGGATCCTCTGATCCAGTGCCTTTGAAAACAAGGAGCTTAATGTCATCATTCATGTGGGCCACAGTGGATCTAGGGGGGGTGAAGGGGGACTGGTAGTAGGCGGGGGGGAACTTACTGGGGTAGACTGACCTGCAACAGGAATACTCGGGCTAGGGTTGCTTTCAGACTACGATGGGTTCTCAGGGATAACAGGTCTTCGCTGCGGGGTTACCGGAGGGTTTCCAACAGAAGGGGTTTCTTCGAGCTTTGAGTTTGCTAGACTTGCGGGGGTATACTCGGTATTCTGACCTAGGGTATAGGACCCAAAATTTCTCTTGTACCTTTTTCCACTTCGCAGCAAACCACTTTGCTCGTCAAAGGTACTTTCACTTGCAAACATAGGTTAGTAATACTAAATCTAACAGTCTGATTCAATGAGCAAGATACATTTTTTATCCAATAGCATTTTAATTCTCGAACTAAATGAATTCAAGTACTTACCCCTTGGTCCTTTGAAAAACTGTCGTTCGGCTTCGCTAAAGGAAGTACTCGTGTCGATGGCGAACTCCGTCACAAATGCTTCGAGGGTTCGCGTTGTCCAGAAATCAACAGCTCGGAATATCTCGTTGTTCATCCTTTTCAATATATTAATTCTTGCGAGGGTCCAATCAGGAAATTGACCTTCTTGGAAGTTCGTCCTTCTCTCTATCAACCTGGATAACCACTAGTGCAACTCTATGTGGATACTACCAAAGAAAATTTCATAAACATCAGAAAAAACGTACCTTTGTAAAAAGTTGTTTGAACTACAACACGGATCTTTATTCTCTTGTTCAGCAAATTTTAGATAAGTCTCTTCAATCCAATCACCCATTTCTTTCACTGAGGGTCTCCAAAACATAGCCCTCTAGGTACGACGTAAACCCCTCTTGAGCAGATACTGAGTTCAACTGGCAACATAACCAATTTGTTGGGCTTATGGCAGACTCAGGTTCTATACTTTTGTCTTCGCACCAACAAAAGACCCACAATGTTGGCCCTTTCAGCAACAACCTGCGAACGGGTTGCAGTCTCACCCGAAACAGCTATGGGGTGCCGCAGAATCAGGTAGCAGAAGAGGGATATTACTATACCTTTATCCTTTAACAAATACCAATCATACAATATAGAGCTTCGACATTCACTTATTTAGCTTCGCAGTTAGATAAACAAACAGTGACTTGCTTAACCCTTAACTGGGAATTCACAGCGAAGTTAATATTTAGCAGTGATCTTACTTATCAGCTATATACTTATCAATGCATAAAAGAATGTAACATAACAACATAACAGAACCACAACACAAGATATAACGTGGTTCACCCCCAGTTTAGGAGCTACGTCCACAGAACTGTGTTTTATTCAACTCTTTACAAAAACCACAGTTCTGATCTGCGCACTCAGCTGCAGATTCCTTCAATTCCTCAAAGCTACGCACTTAGCTGCAGATCTCTGCGTACACAGCTGTAGATCTTCTTAATCACCCAAAAACCCTCTGCGCACATAGCTGCAGAGGTCGTCCACGCACACAGCTGGGACTTAACCTTTCTTACAAAACTAGCGTTAGCTTTGCATCAATTCATCTTACATCAAAAGCCTAACCTGACTCATTTACAAGAGTGCTTATTTATACAGTGCACTTATTACAAAGCCATGGGCTTAAACCATGGGCACCCCAAAACCATAAACCCTGGGCTTAAACCATGGGTTAATTACAAAAAGAGGGCTTTGACTCAGCCCCGACACCCCTAAGACTATTTTGAGTCGTAACTCCGCTTACAAGCTTCCACAAAAACCGCGGAGTTACCAAAATTAAGGACCGTCAAGGTGCGCGCCCCAACAGTGCAGTCATGTGCTGAAAGGCAAATATTTCCGTGGTCCGAGGCTCAGATGCCTTGATGGGGATCATGAGATTAAGAATGGCTTTCCAATTTTCAACATTTGTAATAAAGCACTGCCTCACTTCAAAGAAGAGTTGTACTGGATACCGGGTAATGGGAAATCGACCAACTTGTGGCAAGACATGATCCTAGGAAAGCCACCTCCTCAAATTCCACATTTGTAGCACTAGATGGTAGCGATGGGTGTGAACACCGTCTGGGATATTTCCGATTAGGAGCTCGAGGATCCAAATCGTTGGGCTGGCTGGGTATTGCCGGAGTGCCTTGAAGAATTAGAAAATGAAAAAAATCTACTGCCTAATCATTTGGCTGGGCTAGCTCTGATAGCTAAATCCAGGAAGGACCAGCGTGATTGGGGAAGGCAAACTGGTCGCTATTCAACGTCTGAAGGATATCAAAGATTTGATGCAAACTATAATGTGACGGTCAACCCACAAATTTGGAATTATCTATGGAGATGCAGCATGTTGCTGAAGATTGAGATGTTCACCTGGTCGTTGATGCATGAGAGAGTGTTCACTGGTGAGAATTTGGAGAAAAGGGGGCTCGCTGGCCCATTTCGCTGCCCCTTATGTGCTGAAGCCTCCGAAAATATCAGCCATTTATTTTTAAAGTGTTCCTATGCCATTTTAGTTTCGAAGGATGTGTTGAAGCGTTGGGGAGACAGAGTGCAATTGCCTGACAAAATTCAGGACTGTTTTCTTAATTGGGAAAAAGTGTATCATGGAGAGCTGAATCAGAAAAAAGGAGTGAGAGCTTGCTGGATGAAAATCCCTAAAATAATTTGCTGGTGCATTTGGAAGGAAATAAATCATAGAATTTTTCAAAACAAGATTCAGCCAGCGTGGAAGATTGCTGTCAAAGTAAATGCTTTGTTCGGGGAGGTTGTTAGTATCTCAAAGATCGCAAATAACAAAGAAAACTTGACGGACAATGAAAAAAATTGGATGCAAAGTCTTAATAGCATGGCTGCAAATAATATGGCTGCTAAAAAGTTGGATGTATGGGATGTTAGGATGGACAAATCTCAGTTTGAGAACTGGCTAAGAGAAAGGAAGATTTTTAAACTGTTTTTCGATGGGGCCTCCAAAGGAAATCCTGGGAAAGTCGGGGGAGGAGGAGTTGTTATTGGTCCAGACGGGAAAGTCGAGATAGAATACTGATGGAACATTGGTTATGACTCTAATAATATGGCTGAGGCTTACGGGCTCTGGCAAGGTCTCAAGCAGCTGCAGAAGAAAGGAGTGGATGAGGTCATGGTTTTCGGTGATTCTAGGTTAATTATTCAGGCGTTGAATGGGGGAAGAAGGGGCAAGAATGAGCAGACAACAAGGCTGATTAATAGAATTAGGTCCAAGGCTAAAATGTTCAGGAAGGTTAAATTTTATCATATTCTTAGGGAGCTAAATGTCTTGGCGGATCTTGCATCCAATAAATCTATAGTTGTAGGTATCAATGAACTTATTGTTAACTAGGTTGTAAGCACTGATATTCCTCCTTAGCTCCTTTGTAGGTTAATGGACTGGAGGAAGTAGAGATTGGGTTGCTTGCTGTAATGTGTTTCTGTTTCAACGATTTCTTTGCTGAGATTTCAATATAACATAACCGCTCTTGTTAAAAACAACAACAACAAGATAAACATTAAAAAGAAAACAACAACAACAATAATAATAATAAACAAGAGTATAAACATTAAAAATAATAATAACAACAAGAAGATAAATATCATAAATAAAAACAAGAAGATAAACATTATAAATAATGATAATAAAATAAAAGGGGGAGGAAAGCAAAGCAAACCAGTTACTACAAAAGAAAGGAGGAAAGAGCTTGAGACATCTTTCCTTCATGGATAATTTTTGGAGGCAACTTGGGTTGTAGCTCTTGTCTAGGTGACTGTTGGAGGGTGTCTTAGTGGTTCACTATGACACAAGTGGGGTTCAGAGTCCACCTTAGTAGAGATTATGGTATCATATTTCATTGGCTAGCAGAGTATTGTCAACCCCGTCGTAGCTCGGGGGTCCCAAAAGAAGAAGAGTACTCTAGGTTATGGTAGGGAGGAAATCGATAGATCTGTTTGGATTGGAAATCTTGAAGAAAAATATTGTTCTGGATTTGGTGGCAACATCAACCTTTGGTTTCGTCCTCAACCTTCAACAACTAGCAATGTGACATGCATTTACATTTATTGTTTGTTATTAATTATGCTTTCAAATATAATTAGCTTATTTTTAATGTTGAATATTGGATCTGTTGGTTATATCAAAAGTGTATGTGTGTGTGTGTTATGTTATATGTTTGAAAAGAAGATACAACTATAATGTTTAGTAGATTTTCTTTTTTTTGTAAACTGCACAATATTTTATATTACAGGGGAAAAAAATTACATCCAAAACTCATGACTGTCTGAGGTTGAAAGAGGCGGAACCTCCTTCAGAACCTCTCAAAAAATAAGTCAACCTTCTAACTAGATTCACTCTAGTAATGTTCGTGACTGATAAACAAAGAGACGAGGTTACAGAGAACCATAAAAGACAAATTATACTCCTGCATATAAACAGAGCCAAACTGTAAAAAAGACTTATAGTAATAAACTAAAAGAACGTAGACTATAACCCTAAATCCTGCTAGCGACGAAACCAAATAAAACCTGTTCAGAGTGAACATTAAGCCAAGGGAAATTCTTCATTGATGGGGCAATCCCATCGTTCCTCCTGTGACACAGTAGGTGAATTAGTGGCAGTAGTTGGTGTCAGAGTTAGAGAAGGTGGTGGATGCTCCATTTACGGGGTTGACGAGTCCTTTAGTAGTTTGAGAAGAGGTTCTACAGTAGATAGAATCAGGAACGGCTCGACGCGTGGCGTTTTAGTAAAGCAACCTGTTGCACTATCGTTGCCACACAGACTGGTAATGGCACGACCACCCATTTCGCTTCCACTAGCACCACCACCCTGAGCACCACCCCCTGAGTTGTGGACGTTCAAACTTGAAATGCTAGCTGTTCCTTTCCAAGAAAAGGATTTGTCCATGGCTGTAAGTTGCGCATCTATCTCAGCAATTTTAGTCTTCATGGAGTGAACCGCTATTCGTACTTCCGCCTAATTACTAAGCATGTCCTCTGCTAAATTGTAGAGCATGTTCTTCAACATCCAGTAATGATTTATTTGACCACCTTCCTCACTTGTCGATAGCTTACAGTTGAGCACTTTGTTCTCCCAAGCTTCCACCAAAACCTGAACTTGCGCAGAAATATGTGGTTCATAATCCACCGAAACAGGTGCACTCCAGCTCCTCTAGGTCTTCGCCCTGCCCTAATTAGCACGCCTAGGGGTACCTCGCTGGCGAGACATTGCCGCAGATTTGAGCTTGAATCCAATATGCAGAGGAGAAAAATCTCCGACGCGGGCTCTGGAACACACAGTAGCAGCAGCGAGTTTGTAGACTTCCCACCCAACTGCGAGCCAAACTCTGATATCCCCCATAACATAAAACCAGAGCTGAATCCGTATTAACCTCCTGTCAATCCATGTTTATGTCACCATTAAACCTCGTAGACAGGCCATGAATGAGCCTAAGACGACGTACCTTCGCCATCCCATATCGCGTGCCCCGAAGTGACCAAGGAACTTGCTTTCGAGCCTAGAGAATCCTGTGAAGGTTGACGTCGATCCTGAGTAGGGTGGTAAGAGTTCATCACCACACGTGCCTAAGTTGGTGGTCGAAGAGCAAGTCGAGTGTTGCCGGAGTTAGTCTGACAGGTGTCGTTGGGGTTATCTCCTGTAATCGGGCGAGAAAGATCGGAGCGGGCTGCTTGATTCGGTGGCCGAAGAACCGTCCAAGTGTCGCCAGAGGTAGCTGGATAGGTGTCGTCGGGAGTGTCACCACATCCGGGCAATGTTTAGTAGATTTTCATCTTAGATATATATTTTTAATATATGTATGAGCATATCTGGTTTAGTTGGGCTCCAAGAGGGGCATAACAAAAAAGAAGGCTTGTAAACCATTTTTGAAATCAATTATTCTTGAGAAAATAGAAGTGTGAAAGAGCACTTATCTAAACTATAAATGTAGAGTATTTAAATATGACAAATGTTCTTTAAATTGTGGTCTTGTTGAATGAAAAATATGTAAGAAACCATGCTTTCAAGATAACCTTCATTTGGGTCCATAACTTACACTCAATGAAGAGAGCAGGATTGTGGATGATAAGTGTTGGGGCAAAAGGAAGAAAAACCCTAGTTATGGTATCCCTAGGGTTCTAGTAACGACATCAAGTAGACTAATATGACCACCCTATAGAGGAAAGAGACCTCTACCCATCCATCCCTCTTCAAGGATGTATTTACAAGAGATTGGATGACCAACCCATACCCTTCACAAATTAATAAGACCAAATAAAAATGCATTGACAATTGTCTAGATAAAACAACCAAAAATCCTTTCCATGAGGTTACATTTCTGCAATATGGCACATGCATTCAACATGTGAGGGATCACATAATGATTGGAAAATGTATGGGAAATTAACACTCTAATAAATCCATATTATAGTGGATTAATTAACACCCAGGGAAAACCAAGGCTCTTTTGAGCCCAAGCTTGACTCCAATGACTCCTTTAAGTCCACATTCACAAACCTAAAAGATTAAGAATGCGCTTTTTAGAATAACCCATATTTCTTTGTTGGCCTCTTCTCGATTTCACTGAGAGTAGTGAGGTGCTCTCAAACTAGTACGGGGGAGATTTTTTCACGTAACATAACGTAACGCAACGTAACATTATGTTACATTACAAAAAAATGTAAATAAAAAAATCATGTCTGCTTATAAAACAAAAAATTAGAACCAAGTGAAAAGTAATTAAAACATACATGTGGGCATATAAAATAAAAAATTTAAACCGACATAGATCCATGTTAAACTCAGATTTACCAAGAACCAAAGGGATCAAAATTCTTAAGGTGTAAAAATTTATAAACACGTAAAAAAATCAAGATAAACAAAATTTTACACCTCAATGAATTGGATTCCTCTTGGTGTTTAGTAGATTTGGGTTTAAAATGGGTCTATGTTAGTTACTAGATAAAACAATTTTAGGTTAAATAAAATAAAAGATAAATCAAGCCCTAGTTTGGTTATGCATGTATTTAATGCCACAATAATTATGAGGAGGAAATGGTGAAGGGAATTGACAAACCACTCAGATCCTACATTAAAATATATGAGATAACAAAGCGAGGTGGGTGCACCTCTTGTGATGAATCTATGTTTACATGAATGTTTGAAAACTTGTTTTGAATCCATTCAAATCAGCGATCAAAACACTAGATGGATTCAAGCACTTGACTACGAGAACATCCCATTCCATTGTAGAAAGTGTCATGAGCCCATTGTAGAAAGTGCCATGAGCATGGACATTTGTTTTGGGAGTTCCCTCTCAATGTAGATAATAACAAATATAAGCCATTAGATAAAGAATAAAGAGGATTTTCATAAAACTCATGGAAAACATAAATCTATCCAAAAACAAGTCTAAATCCCCCACCCAAAGCCCACCCATGCAAGATAACTTCAAACCCCTTAAAAGAAAAACAATTCCTCTAAAGAGAGAAGCTAGGTTTAAAGAAGAAACAACAACAACAACAATGTAAGTAGTAGAGTATGCCTTGGAAGATCACAACCACAAGGCCACCCTCCAACTCATGCCAATCAAAGGACTCGAAAAACAGAAACAAAAAAGTGAAAACAAACTAAATAGAGAATTTAACACACATGAAAATTGCACAAAATGGACATATAATCGATGAAAGAAAAACCTCCTCCAACGAAGTGAAATAAGACCTAGATGACATTTGGAGGATAAGAGACGGAATATATGACCTTGCTACTTCTCCATGAGCAATTTGGATAGGAATATTACAAAAGTTTTCCCTAATAGAATATCACACAACTCTACAAATGAACTATGAAAAAAAAAGATAAAGGTTGAGGAAATAGCTTAAACATAGCATAGTTGCATGGCATTGGAGTAAAAATCAGTCCTCTCAAACTAGAAGAAAAGAAGGGGGATGAGGGTGTAAAGTAGGAAGGAAGATCAATCAATATAAGACTTAATAAGTAAGATCCCCCTCGATTGACTAAATTCAAAACAATCCCCTCTCTAAGAAATATCTCTTCCACCCCAAATTGTTCTATGGGAATGTCATATATTTGAATGCAAAATGTCCAAATGATGAGGGAAAGCAACGACTCTTGACCAATACAATCCTACAAAAAAAGCCATACATCATTATTCCATAAGAAACTAAATGAAATATGCTTGATATAGAAAATACAATTTTGGGAATGTTGTAGTCCCCACTCAATATGACCTAGTAGGAGGTATGGCCATGTTATGCACCAATCTTCCAAATAACATAGAATAAGAAAGAGAGAGTAATCCAATGCCTTAAGAATAAAGTAAAGAGATGAATAAGAAGACTCTTTGAGGGGACAACCTCAAAGAGATGAGATGATGCTAAAACTAGGTCTCCTTGGTATATGTATAGGAGACAAAGGGTACAATTACAATTTTCTATGATCATACAATTATAATTAAGGTCTTGGTCGACCATTAAAGACAATACTAATATAATACCAAAAATGTAATGTCACAATATATAGGTCTTAACATGCCCCTCCCCTTCAAACAAGTGTTGTCCTCATCACTTGATTAACTCTAGATGATTCTGCATGAAGAACTCATCTTCCCATGTCATGTCTTCTATTGGAAATTTATTCCACTCGATGAGGTACTCAGTAATTGCTTTATTTCATAACTGTTTGATCCTTGTGACAAGGATTGTTTTAAGTTCTAATATTAAATCCCCTTCTTCATCATTCTCTGGTAAAATAATATCAGTCGAAATCTTGTCACCATTTACCTTTTTTATGCAAGAAACATAGAAGAATGGATGTACATGTGAATATGGAGGTAACTGTAATTTGTAAGCCATGCTTACAATCCTTTGCAATGCCTTATACAGACCATAGTACTTGGGTGCTCATTTATTGTCCTTTTATTGCCGATGAACATTTGTTTGTATGGTTGTAGCCTTACAATTACCCAATCTTTCACTTCAAATTTCCTTTCACTACGATGTTGATATGCGTATTATTTCATCCTATTTTGTGTTATATCCAAGTTATCTTTCAATAGTTGGAGAACCTTTTGTTGATGCTTTATGTGATCCTCCATTACTTGAACCCTGGTGTTCTCTTTGAAGGACGATGTGATGGAAAGAAGATGATATCCATAAAATGCCATGGATGGTGACATATTTTATGAATTATGTAAACATGTGTTGTACCACCATTTTCACAAGGGAAACCACTTAAACCTATTGTGTTTGTTTATGAGATGCAAAGCAATGAAGATACCCTTCTACTCATTTATTCACAAACTCAATTTTCCCATCATATTTAGGATGGTATGAGGAAGTGTGAGCCAACTAGGTGCCCAAACAAAAATAAGTCCTTCTAAAAATTATGGGTGAAAATTGGATCTCTATCACTTACAATAATCTTGGGGATCCCGTGTATCTTTTGAACTGTTTCCACGAATGCTACAATATTGTACTTTCTCTAAAAGGATAAGAAAGAGAGCATAAATGGGAATACTTTGGAAATTCATCCACTACTACCATAATGACAGTATTTCCTTTTCACTATGGTAGAACTGTGATAAAATCCATTGAGACCTCTTCCCAATGATGACTTGGTGTGTCTAATGGTTATAGAATACCATATGTATTGATTGTCTCCGCTTTGTTATATTGACAAACCAAATAGTATGCCACAAAATTTTGGACATCGATTTTAATACCTTATGTGAAAAAATCCTTCCTGATTCTGTGGTAAGTTTTTAAGAACCCTGGATGTCCTCTTATAGGAGAAGTGTGCAATTCCAAAATGACCTTGTATTTGAATTGAGAATTCTTACAAAAATATAGACAATCTTGGTACCATAGTGAATCATTATTTCACACAAATTTATCTAGTGAACTAGGGTCTTCTTGTAGCTGTTGAATTATCTTGGATGCTTTTTTTTTTCTTTTTCTTTCTTTCTATTTTGTCCTTGCTTCTTCTCCCCAATCCGATTTCATATTGGAAATAACATATGGTAAGCCCTCCATGTCATCTTATTTTCTTGAAAGTGCATATTCCACCACATTTCATTTCCATGTTTGGTAGATAATTTCAAAGTCATATCCTAGCATTTATGTAACCCATTTTGTTGCTCTTTTGAAGATAATTGTTGTTCCATGAAGTACTTAAGCCTATCATGATATGTTTTTCGCATGAGATTGTTGTCACTTTCCTATCCTGATCAACCCACAAAGGGAAGAAATGTCACAAGTGGTATTTGAACCTATGTGGGGAGGATACAACTTGTCCTCTTCCCTTGAAGTGTCTCCCTATTAGTTGAGGATACCATTTCTTAATTTCATGTAGTATGTGCAACATTTTATTTTCAATGCTTAGTATGCTCTAAGATTCTTAAAGGTTTTAGGAGTTGGCCATTCCATGATATCCTTAATTTTGTTAGGGTCCAATTTGAAACCTTCAATATATACAATATGACCCAAATATTCCACTTTCTAAACACTAAAAGCACACTTAGAAGACTTGACATTTAGTTGGTGCTCCTCTAATAGTTTTAATACCTTGTCAACATGTTGTACACACTGTTCTTTTCTCGAAAGTGCATATGTCACTACATTTTGTGTCTCTTTTTAGTAAATAATTTCAAAATAATATCATAGCATCTGTGTAACCCATTTTTGTTTCTCTTTTGATGATAGTCACTATTCCAATAAGTACATAAGACTATCATGATTTGTTCTTACCATGAAATTTCTTTCTATTGGGTAAGGGTGTTACTTCTTAATTAAATGCACTATTACTAACATTTCCTTTTCAATGCTAAGTACCCTTTGTTAACAGCTTTATTTGACCAAGGAGAATGAGACCATGGTGGAGAAAAGATAATGTATTTTTTAGTACTTTGGACAAAAGGTATAATATATAAGTATGATGATAGTCTAAATGTCGATCAGGTTGCCAAAGATCCTAGGCCGCGAGGGTGGAAAGAAGAAAATCAATGGTTAATACTCCATCTGACCTTCATAACATGCGAGGAAGATAGGAGGAGTTCAATCCTTTAACCAGCTGCACAGATCAAGGGTTGTGAAGTGGTCCCAAGCAGATCCACGGTCCACATCAGATCCGCCCTGTGAAAGCACGCGTTAGTTAAGGAAATGGAGGCTGCCGGAATCATGTATACTCCTCTCGATCCGACGGTGGAGAGGCGGGATCAGATCACATCGATGGATGGGATCGATTCCGTAAACCGGAACCTGCACGCGGGATAATCCCTAGCCATCTAGCGGAATTCATTACACGAGGCTAGATCCGACGTTTGGAGATCAGAGGCGGAATAGATCGACGGCTATTATGATTTCCGGGGAGTGAAATCGCACGAGAGATAAGCCTGAGTTGGCCAGCGGAATCGGGTAGATGACGGCAGATCGGATGGCTGACAAAGGCCGAGCGATCACATCAACGGCTGAAAAGGATTCCGGAGGATGAACGTGCACGGCGGTTAATCCCGGATTGGCCAGCGGAATCGGGTACGTGGCTGATGATCCGACGGTGTGTGGTTAAAGGCGTATCGTATCGACGGCTGGGGATAATTCCGCTGATCAAAGTTGCTCAACGGTTAAGGCAAAGGAGCCCAGCGGAATTTGATGGGCGCCACATGATCCAACGGCCCGCCTGTAAAGATATATCAGATTAACGGCTGTGGATGATTCCGGGACTCAGAGTTGCACGATGGTTAAAGTCAGAGGGCTCAGCGGAATGTGGGACGTGGTGTTTGATCCAATGGTGAAGGATGGAGGTACGTCACATCTACGGTCATGAACGATTCCGGGACGGAGACTTGCACGGTGTTTATCGCCAAGACAGCCGGCAGAAAAGGATACGTGGCATGCGATCCAAGGGCCAGAAGTTTGCAAAGGATCAGATCAACGGTTGATAATGAGTCCGGAAGAAAGAGACGCACGGTTGATAGTAGATGGTAGTTGCAGAAAGTAAATGATCGTCCACGTGGCGAATTGTGATAGGCCCGGAAATAAAAAAGGCTTATAAAAGCGAAGGGTTGACCTCTATCATTGTTATTTTATTCG
>LPNX011151340.1:248198-259555 GCA_001517045.1 Pseudotsuga menziesii
GAAGATACGAGGCTCAAAACATGTCAAATCAGCTGAATTGCTAGCTCTCCAGGAGGAGAAAGATAAAATCGATCAGGAGATGATGGAATACAAAGGAAAGGCTGGAGAGCTGCAAGAGGAAAAGGATAGGTGGGGGACCGAGAGGGAGGAGCTGCTATCCCAAATCTCCATGATGAAGAAAGATCAGACTGAAGAAAAGGAGATTATGGAAGAGCTAATGATCCAAACCCCTACCGGTGATGACTTATCTATTGTAAACATCCAGAAGCCATTAGCTAATTTTTCTGCAGATGACCTGTTGGTGTCTATGTCCCAAGTGAGTCTGAAGGAGGAAGCTATTAAGGAGTTGAAAGCCGAGAATGAAAAAGTAAAGGCTGAATTAACCAAGATAAGTGAAAACAGAAAACAGATCTTGCATGATAGGAATCAATTACAGAAAAATCTCGATGAGCTAAAAGAAAAATGCATTGGGAAGGGCCCTCTTCAGGGGGCGAAACATATTATCTGGGATACCCTGACTATAGAGATTACCAAGTTCCGACATTACTTGTGTTTTATTGATGATTTGAGTGGACTGACAGAGTTGGCCCAACAAAGACTGAAACTGGTGGATGAACACATGGCAAGAAGACCCCTCACTACAGCTCAGAATACATTAAATTTTCTGAATTCATTGACCCACCAAAAGCTGCACGACATGGGCATAAAGGACAGAATCTCAATAGCACTGTCGGCAAAGAAGATCATCCACAAACACCATTTAATGAAGATTGTCCAAGAGAAGTCAGAAGAACTGCTTATGCAAGTCACTAAGTTCAAGCAAGAGTTTAAAGAGTTGTTCGTAGATGGACTGCCGTCCTTCTGGAACGAAGAAGGTAAGATGCTCCCGCCTGAACATTATCATCACCAGCTTGTCCGGGATCGAATGGACCACTCGAAATTTGATAGCTTGGCAAAGAACCTGACAGGGCAAACCATTGTAGACATGTTAACAGAAGATTTCGAAGTCCTGCAGAAGTTTGTCGTTATCAGAGCCAGATTGCCCAGGAAATCTTATGAAGCATATATGGAGCTCGAAGTAGCTATTCGGGAGATTATGGAGTGTGACACCCCGAGTTCGGAGCAGTGGAAAGCTGTAGAGCGGTTTGGGAAAACAAAGTATATTCTCCCCCCCTAGGAAGAGGTGTCAGGTGCTGAAGAGCTGATGGGGCAAAGACGTGGAGCTGTCGGGACATGGAGCTGTTGGGAAAAGGACGTGGAGCTGTTGGCCGAAAGTTTGTTATCTAGTTGATTAGTACTTTGTGATCTGTTAGGAATGGAGTGTAACAACTTCCTAGTGGTGTAGGAGTTCAGTTACAAACTCTAATTTACGCCGATCATTCTGTTATTGATCTGCTGGGAGCAGACTTATTGTTTTATCTATATATTTGTATCTTTTTATGAGATGGGGGTTGGAACCCATCGAGTGAAGTGATTTGTGGAGAACATATCTGTCTTATTTTTTACCAAAATGAATGCATGAGAGTTTTTTCAGAGATTCATGTATCATTGATGTTGCAGTCTGTGCTTTCTTTCTTCGTGTGATCGTAATTTTTCCCGTGTAACACTCCATTCTATTTTTCCTTTGTATCTGAAACATAGTGTTTGATGATTAGAATTCATATGTTTATGCTCTATTCATCGTTTCAGGTATTATATGATTTTTCTACTAAAGTTGATATGGAATTCGTCTTAGACGCTCTGTATTGATGGGTTGTTCCCTCGCCTTTTCTATTTCACCTTGATAAATGGAATGACTGCAATTATGTGATTATCTTGCCTTTGATAAATCTTGTGTATGCATATGTGGGATCTTTTATATGTATGTGACTCCGTTGCCCAATGGATATGTGACTGTTTCAACCAAACAAACAAACCTTTAAATATTGATACCATTTGGTCTTATAAAGTTGTAAAGTTTGTATCGAGAGATCCCTCTCTGGAAGAGAATACCAATTTCTTCCTAAAGTGGATTTGCTGTTACCTCAGGGTGTACCTTTTACAACCTGGGTACGTTCTGAGTGCTAACAAACTGGCGCCGTTGCCGGGGAAGAAAGTGCATATCTGCCTCGGGAGAACGACAAAGATCAAGAGAGATTTCTGTGGGCAAACAGAAATTTCGAAAAGAAAAGAAGGTTGTGTATTTGCCCTGGTGACTTCACTGTGAAATTGCTTCAGAATTCAAGAACGACATTCTGGCTTCAAGAAGACACACACGAGGTAACTTTGATACCGAAATTTTGAAAAGTTTTGAGAATCCAGAAAAGTTGTTTAAAAGAAAGAATAAAGAGAAGGTAGATTTTCCTTTGTTCGTCCCATCATCACCACCAGATTCTCATATTAATCCAGCATGGGAAATCAATACTGCGCAGACACCATTGAGGACTAGATCTGAACCCGACCTAAAAAATGCTGAGTCCAATCCTTGTAGATTGAGAGCTATGTCTGAATCTGACCTCAAAAATATTAAGCCCAATCCTAGTAAGTTAGAGTCTTATTTGTTAGATTCCCTCTGGAAAGACTTACGACCAACTTCCAAAGCTGAAACAACCACCTCCGAACATTCTCAAAGCATTGTAGCTCCTGTGAACCCACCCAAACCAATGGCTGCTAGATTTGCCCCTTTGCGTCTCCCTGTTGCGTTACATGATCTCCCCCAAAATTATTCTCAGAGGATATCTTTATTTGATGAGGAAGGGGATATAACCGCAAAACAACACGTTGCCAAGTTTGAAGACTTCATTGACTTGGAGGAAGTAGACTATCCTGATGTCAAAATGTGGTTATTTGCCCAAAGTTTGTCTGGGGAGGCAAAAAAGTGGTTTAAGGACCTTCCACCTGGGTCTATTGTGAATTTTCAGGCTTTTCAGAATGCATTTTTGGATAGATGGGATGATAAACTGAATCCTCTGCAGCTTTTATCTCAATATAACGGTCTTAAGAAAAGGGGTTTTGAGTCTGTTCATGAATTCTCAAGTAGATTCATGAGGGCTTATAACTCTATCCCGGAAGATATAAAGCCTTCTCCTGCAGCTGCTAAACTGCACTATGCTGGGGCTTTTGATAATGATTTTGCATTCTCCTTGCGGGAGAGGAAATCGGCAACTCTTGCTGCCATGTTTACTGATGCCCTATAAGTGGAAGCTAACATGATGGCTAGTAGAAAGATCAAACATAGAGATATGGATAGGAGGAGGAAAGAAGAAAATGTACCTTCTACTTCATCTTCTTCTGCAGATGTTAAATTTGAGATAATGCTGAAGACAATGGAGAAGTTGATGGATAAGTTAACCATGGATGCTAGGCCTTTCAATAGAGAGCAAGGGGATCCCTAGATCAGGAATCCAAACTTCAGAAGACCAAATCCCCCTGTTCCCCCCCAAACTAGACAGAGAGACCAGAGGAATCCAAGAAACCAAGAAGAGCTACCCATCCGCCCACCTTTTCCTGAAAATTATGTTGGTGATGAAGAAGATCCTCCTGAAAATGAGATTCATCTGTTTGGAGAGCAGGATTCTGAAATATATCTTACTGAAGAGGAGCATAATATGTTTGCGCAGCAAGATGTAAATGAAGAATTTGAAAATGAACTGTATCAGAGGGGTTATTTACTTGCAATGGATGATGTTCAAAGGAAAATGAGACTGAGAAATAGAGATGTCCCTATAAATAAAGGGAAGGCAAACCCAAATCAGCCTTCCTCTAGTTCTTTGAACGGAGAAAAGGGGAAGGAAATACCAAAAGAGCCTTTTGTGAGTAGAGAGGTTGATAATGATGTACAAAGGGATAAAATAATAAAAAAGGCGACTCCGGTTGAGGTGGAAAAGATTAGTGCTGGTTTTAACCTACAAAATGAGTTGTCTAAACTAAAAATCTATGTTCCATTTAATGAGTTATTGAGAAACACTGAATACAGAGATACTATCTCAAAAATGGTCAAAGACCAAGGTGAAGGGCAGTCTGACATTTTAAATTTGAATGATGATAATCCTGCTATTTCATTTGGATCGAAAGATGAAGATTTAGAAAGTGAAGAAGTCCCCCCTTTCTATTTGAGTCTGAATGTACATGACAAAGTGGTCCATAATGCTATGTTGGACTCTGGGGCATCACACAATCTAATGCCTAAAGGAGTTGTAGAAAGTCTGGGATTAGAAGTGACCAGACCTTATAAGGATTTATACTCATTTGATTCTAGGAGAGTAAAGTGCCTTGGTCTAATTAAAGACATGGTGGTGACCCTTAACAAACTGCCTTCTAAAACGATAGTCATGGATGTGGTGGTAGCAGATATCCCACCTAAGTTTGGGGTGTTGCTATCAAGATCTTGGACCTCCAAGCTGAAAGGTAGTTTACAGATGGACATGTCATATGCAACGATCCCTGTTCCAGATGGTAGCAGAAGGTTATATAGTGAAAAGAGAACTCCCTATGTGGTCAGCAGTCAAGATAAACCTGAAGTCCATCACATATATGCTGTTGATACTAATTTGGGATCTTCCATTTTCTTTAATGATGATGTCCCACATGACTTAGAAGCTGCATTGCAAAAGAAATCTGAAGAACATGAGAAGTCCAAGGAGAATAGAGAAAAAGAAGTTTTGGAACAGCAAGCTCTGGAAGCAAAACAGAAAAAAGAAGGCCAATGGACCATGTATTTTGATGGATCTGTTGCAAAGGTTGGCGCTGGGGCCGGTGTTTACATCATTTCTCCTATTCATGATTTCAAAGCTTTGTCATACAAATTGTTGTTTGAATGCACTAATAATGTAGCAGAGTATGAGGCCCTGTTATTGGGGTTACACGCTTTGAAAAACCTGGGGGCTCAGAGGGTCAAAATCTTGGGAGATTCCGAGTTGGTGACAAACCAGGTAAATGAGAGTTATCAGACCAAGCATCCTCGGATGAGGGCTTACAGAAATGAAGTATGGGATATGCTTGGCAATTTCTTTACGGAGCATACAATTCAGGTGGTTCCCAGGGTTGACGATATGGTGGTTGATTCCTTAGCAGTATCCGCTGGAAAATTTGAGACCTCAATGACCAGTCAAAAAGAGTACCAGGTGGAGATTTTGAATAGACCTTCTATCCCTGACAATTACAAATACTGACAGGTGTTCGAAGATGATATGCAGATCCGAAGATTTCTAGAGTTGTTAGGAGAGTTTGTGAATACTCATGTTGAAAATGAAAATGGTAATGATAGGACCCCTGAGGATGACGAAACGGTTGAATCAGAAGAAGATGCTGAAAAGTTAAGGAAAACCTTGGGAGGTAAGGATATCAGCCAGCTGAAAAATAATTTTATACCAAGAGGCCTGATCCCTTTAGAAAGGTTCTTCGATCAGAATGATGTTGCCAAGAACCCCAAAGTGAAACCGGTTGGTGATGCAGTTGAAGATATAAATATTGGCACTGAGGAAGATCCTAAAATCATAAAACTGTCCAAGAAGCTGCCTGAAAGGGAAAAAGGGGAATATGTGGAGTTGATGAAAAAGTACACAGATGTGTTTGCTTGGAGTTATGAAGACCTCAAAGAATATGATACATCTATCATACAGCACACTATTCCTATAAAGCCTGGAGAGAAGCCTTTTAAACAAAAGCTCAGGAGGATCAACCCTAAATTGCTCCCTGTCATTGAGAAGGAAATAAAGAAGTTATTTGATGCCAAGAGCATTGTAACGCTCAGATTTTCTAAGTGGGTTGCTAATCTGGTCCCCGTCAGAAAGAAGAGTGGAGAGATAAGACTGTGTATAGATTTTCGCAATTTGAATAAGGTCTCCATGAAAGATAACTATCCTCTACCCAAGATGGATCACATGCTGCAACAAGTGGTGGGGGCTGAAAGGATTTCGATGCTGGATGGCTTTTCCGGGTATAACCAGATCAAAGTGTTACCAGAAGATCAGGAGAAGACTACCTTTACTACACCATGGGGCACTTTTATGTATGCAAAGATGCCTTTTGGTTTAATGAATGCGGGAGCCACTTTCCAGCGAGCTATGGACATCGCTTTTGCAGGGGAAATTGAAGTTTTTGTGGTGATCTACATGGACGATATCACAGTCTACTCTAAGTCTGACAAAGAACATTTGCACCATCTTGAGAAGGTTTTCATGAAGTGCAGGAAATATGGTATATCTCTAAATCCTAAGAAATCTAATTTTGCATTAGAGGAAGGAAAGTTGCTAGGCCATATAATATCCAAAGATGGCATAAAGATTGATCCTGAGAGAGTAAGTGCAATCCTGAAAGTGGGAGAGCCCAGAAGCAAAAAGGAGGTACAGTCATTTCTGGGACAGGTAAATTTCCTGAGAAGATTTGTACCTAGCTTCGCTGAGATTTTGATGAATATTACTAATATGTTGAGAAAGGGTCATGAAATAAAGTGGAGTGCAGAAGCTAAGGAGTCATTTTGGGAAATCAAGAAAGTAATTTCAGAAGCTCCTGTTTTGGTAAGTCCAAATTTTGCCAAAGAATTCTCAGTATTCTCATATGCTTCGGAACATACTATAGCAGTCGTATTATTACAGAAAAATGATGAGAACCAGGAACAACCTATAGCTTTTTTCAGTAAAATACTTCGAGATGGAGAATTGAAATATGACATCATGGAAAAGCAAGCATATGCTTTAGTTAAAGCACTAAAGGATTTCAGAGTATATGTCTTGCATTCACATATAATTGCACATGTTCTGACCGCTGCAGTAAAAACAATTTTGACTCAGCCGGATCCAGAAGGCAGGAGAGCGAAATGGATAGCTACATTATTAGAATATGACATAGAAATAAAACCCACGAAGCTAGTTAAAGGACAGGGGTTGGCAAAGATGATGACAAACTCAACTTGTGAATCTTTACAGATCAATTTTTTGACTCACCAGTCTGAACAGCTGGATGTAGGAGTGATGGCTGACTTTCTGACCACCCCATGGTATTTTGATATTGTGTATGTCCTCCAAAATTTGCAAGCACCAGAAGGGTTAAGTAAATCAAGAGCAAGGTCTGTAAAGCTGAAATCTGCTAAATTCTGTATCCTAAATAAATATCTTTATTGGAAGGATCCTGGAGGAGTTCTACTAAATTGTCTATTGGAAGATGAAGCCCAGCAAGTTACCAGAGAATTTCACAGAGGAGACTGTGGGGGACATCATTCTTGGAAGGTGACTGCAAACAAAATCCTAAGAGTTGGTTACTACTGGCCTACGCTATTCTCTGATGTATATAAAGAAACCAGCAAATGCCATCAATGCCAAATTTTCGACGGTAAGAGAAAGGTACTGTCTCTCCTTCTGGATCCAATAACAGTTAAGGCTCCTTTCCAGCAATGGGGTTTGGATTTTATTGGTGAAATAAACCCTAATTCATCAGGACAGCACAGGTGGATTTTGACAGCTACAGACTATTTTACCAAATGGATAGAAGCAATTCCTACCAGGAGGGCCACTGAAAATGTGATCATGGATTTTCTTGAAGAGAATATATTGGCTCGGTTCGGGTGTCCAAAAAGGATAGTAACAGACAACGCCGCTGCTTTCAAGTCCAGGAAAATGATAAATTTTTGTCATAAGTACCACATAAGTCTAAATCATTCGACTGCCTATTATCCTCAGGGGAATGGGTTGGCTGAATCATCAAACAAAAGTCTAGTAAGGATCATCAAAAAGCTGTTGGAGGACAACAAGAGATCCTGGCACACCAAACTCAAATATGCTCTATGGGCCGACAGGATTAGCACTAAAAGGGCAATCGACATGTCTCCTTTCCAACTGGTATATGGAACTGAAGTGATTTTTCTGGCATCATTAGGGGTCCCAGTTATGAGATATTTCCAAGATCAGCAAGAAGAACCAAACCACATACAGCGGAGGATAAATCAGATCATTGAGCTAGAAGAACGGAGATATAAGGCCTATGATAAAGTACAGTCACATCAAGAGAAAATGAAAAGTACTTTTGACAGAAGAGTCAAAGAGGAACAGTTTCAGGTCGATGACATGGTTATGAAGTGGGATGCTCCTAATGAAGAAAAGCATGGAAAATTTGATCCTATGTGGGTTGGACCTTATGTTGTTGCTGGGTACAGAGGGCAGAATGCATTTTTGCTGGAATATACAAATGGGGTTCCTCTTGAAAGCAACCCTGTCAATGGGAGGTATCTGAAGCATTACCTATCCTAGGAAAGGAAGGTAAAACTTGTATTATAGACTGTACATATTTTTCTTTTACAAGCCAATAAGAAATGGTAAGCCGAAGGTATTTGGAGCTTGCAGTGAAAGCCCCAAGGTTCAGGAGGCCCATCATCCCTTTTCTACAAATATATAAAAATGATATATGTACAAAAAACAAAAAATGGGTTTTTTGGGAATTATTATGCAAAGTCAAAAAGCAGGCACCTGCTCTACAAGTTCTTTGATACCTCGCAGGGAGGATATCATCCCCAGATAGAGCCAGCTGTTAACACCTTTATTTGACCAAGGAGAATGAGACCATGGTAGAGAAAAGATAATGTTTTTTTTAGTACTTTGGACAAAAGGTATAATATATAAGTGTGATGATAGTCTAAATGTCGATCAGGTTGCCAAAGATCCTAGGCCGCGAGGGTGGAAAGAAGAAAATCAGTGGTTAATACTCCATCCGACCTTCATAACATGAGAGGAAGATAGGAGGATTTCGATCCTTTAACCAGCTGCACAGATCAAGGGTTGTGAAGTGGTCCCAAGCAGATCCACGGTCCACATCAGATCCGCCCTGTGAAAGCACGCGTTAGTTAAGGAAATGGAGGCTGCCGGAATCATGTATACTCCTCTCGATCCAACGGTGGAGAGGCGGGATCAGATCACATCGATGGATGGGATCGATTCCGTAAACTGGAACCTGCACGCGGGATAATCCCTAGCCATCCAGCGGAATTCATTACACGAGGCTGGATCCGACGTTTGGAGATCAGCGGCGGAATAGATCGACGGCTATTATGATTTCCGGGGAGTGAAATCGCACGAGAGATAAGCCTGAGTTGGCCAGCGGAATCGGGTAGATGACGGCAGATCGGACGGCTGACAAAGGCCGGGCGATCACATCAACGGCTGAAAAGGATTCCGGAGGATGAACGTGCACGGCGGTTAATCCCGGATTGGCCAATGGAATCGGGTACGTGGCTGATGATCCGACGGTGCGTGGTTAAAGGCGTATCGCATCGACGGCTGGGGATAATCCGCTGATCAAAGTTGCTTGACGGTTAAGGCAAAGGAGCCCAGCGGAATTTGATGGGCGCCACATGATCCAATGGCCCACCTGTAAAGATATATCAGATTAACGGCTGTGGATGATTCCGGGACTCAGAGTTGCACGATGGTTAAAGTCAGAGGGCTCAGCGAAATGTGGGACGTGGCGTTTGATCCAACGGTGAAGGATGGAGGTACGTCACATCTACGGTCATGAACGATTCCAGGATGGAGACTTGCACAGTGTTTATCGCCAAGACAGCCGGCGGAAAAGGATACGTGGCATGCGATCCAAGGGCCAGAAATTTGCAAAGGATCAGATCAACGGTTGATAATGAGTCCGGAAGAAAGAGACGCGCGGCTGATAGTAGATGGTAGTTGCGGAAAGTAAATGATCGTCCACGTGGCGAATTGTGATAGGCCTGGAAATAAAAAAAGCTTATAAAAGCGAAGGGTTGACCTCTATCATTGTTATTTTATTCGCTCAGGAACAGTGAAAGGGACCGGCCTATCTGGAAGCTTCCATTTGTCAGTTTTCGGCTTCCATTCGTCAAGTGCGGACACGCTCCTGGCACGCACCTCTACAGTAAACCAGGTAACGCTGAAACCCAGTAATTCTGTAATTCCTCCTCCAAGTTACCAGTGTGAAATTCAGTAATGGACCAGAGGAAAGCGGTTCAGGTGTCGGGTCAAGTCATAGACGAAAGAGAAGAGTTCTTAGTTGATAGGGATAGGAATGTATGCGACCCCTTCCTCTCTATGGAAAGCGTGTATGTTAGCAAAGAGAGACTATGGCATTACCATTCGTGAGGGAACGATGTGTTGAACGTGTGCAAGTCCTTCTTGTACTATTTCGCCATTGAGCAAACCCTCCATTTCCCAGAGTTCGCAGAGTGGTGTGCTGTGAATTATTCTCCGTCTCAAAGAATTATTGTCAGTCGGTCTGCATCTAAAGTATTGTGTAGAGTCGATGCTGCGGTCATTCGAGAAATCCTTAGTTTGCCGAAAAGTTACCCAGATAGTCATGAAGTAATAAACGAGTCAGTCCTGGTCGAATTGTACAAGAAGTGCGAAGCCGAAACCCGCTGTAAATTCCTGTCGAGTGTTTTAAAGGATGGTCAGTCTTTAGATGGTGTATTCATGCCCTACCCTGTGCATATTTTCAAGAGTAAAGTTCAATTGGTCATTTCCTTGGTATGTCAAGTACTAGGCCTAGATGAGGACTATCATGTGGGCGAGGTCATTCTCGGATTTTTGTTGAGAATGAGTTCCCCTGTTCCTGAGTCTCAGTCAACCCCAGTTTTTAATTTAGACGAATACCTGGCTGAAGCAATTCATCTTCAGCTGAGCGAGTTCCCCAAGGTCCGGTTTTTCAGGTTCCAGACTTATCTGCTTAATATGCTAGTATGTTCCAATATCTCTGAGTTGAAGTTTCTGAGTACTCTGTGCTCTTCTGATCTACCAAAACAAATCAGCATGTTCGAATTTGCCAATTCGATCATGTCTGAGATGTACAAAATGCTGTTCAATGAAGAATTACCCCGTGTCCTAGATGAAATGAGGAGCTTAATGCAGTCTTCACCAAAGGATCGGGTTGGAGACTGGTTTTTGTACAGGGATTATACCGTGTTGAGAATATATGGCTTCACTGGGCAGCCTTATAGGCTACCTTCTTTCTTGACCCCGAGAATCTTCGCATTGGAATTCATGCGACAGAGATTGCTGTCAGAGGAGGAACATTTTTGTGCCTTCAAGAAGTCTTCGAACATCAAGTTTCCGTTTAAAGTAGGCACCTTCATTTTTAAAAGCAAGGGTGCCTTGGTTTTTATAGAAAAGTTGCTGGAAAATATGGATTTCATTAAAGAGTCAAGTGTGAATTATGACCTCCACCAAGTAGTTTCATTGAGAAAACAAGCTAACAGGAATAAGCCATTTGAGCATCAAGCTGTTGAGGGATTAGCTGAAGTGGCTAGTTTACTGCAGTTCACCGACGAGTCAAGGTCCCATGAAGAGACACATCCTGCACCTGGTACAGAAATCCAAATCACAGAGGGTGTTAGCGTTGCGGTTAAAAGGAGTTTGTCCGATGCT
>LPNX011151340.1:259711-377750 GCA_001517045.1 Pseudotsuga menziesii
GAGCTACAAGAGGAAAAGGATAGGTGGGGGACCGAGAGGGAGGAGCTGCTATCCCAAATCTCCATGATGAAGAAAGATCAGACTGAAGAAAAGGAGATTATGGAAGAGCTAATGAGCCAAACCCCTACCGGTGATGACTTATCTATTGTAAACATCCAGAAGCCATTAGCTGATTTTTCTGCAGATGACCTGTTGGTGTCTATGTCCCAAGTGAGTCTGAAGGAGGAAGCTATTAAGGAGTTGAAAGCCGAGAATGAAAAAGTAAAGGCTGGATTAACCAAGATAAGTGAAAATAGAAAACAGATCTTGCATGACAGGAATCAATTACAGAAAAAGCTCGATGAGCTAAAAGAAAAAGGCATTGGTAAGGGCCCTCTTCAGGGGGCGAAACATATTATCTGGGATACCCTGACTATAGAGATTACCAAGTTTCGACATTACTTGTGTTTTATTGATGTTTAGAGTGGACTGACAGAGTTGGCCCAACAAAGACTGAAACTGGTGGATGAACACATGGCAAGAAGACCCCTCACTACAGCTCAGAATACATTAAATTTTCTAAATTCATTGACCCACCAAAAGCTGCACGACATGGGCATAAAGGACAGAATCTCAATAGCACTGTCGGCAAAGAAGATCATCCACAAACACCATTTAATGAAGATTGTCCAAGAGAAGTCAGAAGAACTGCTTATGCAAGTCACTACTTCAAGCAAGAGTTTAAAGAGTTGTTCGAAGATGGACTGCCGTCCTTCTGGAACGAAGAAGGTAAGATGCTCCCGCCTGAATATTATCATCACCTGCTTGTCCGTGCTCGAATTGACCACTCGAAATTTGATAGCTTGGCAAAGAACCTGACAGGGCAAACCATTGTAGACATGTTAACAGAAGATTTCGAAGTCCTGCAGAAGTTTGCCGTTATCAGAGCCAAATTGCCCAGGAAATCTTATGAAGCATATATGGAGCTCGAAGTAGCTATTCGGGAGATGATGGAGTGTGACACCCCGAGTTTGGAGCAGTGGAAAGCTGTAGAGTGGTTTGGGAAAACAAAGTATATTCTTCCCCCCTAGGAACAGGTGTCAGGTGCTGAAGAGCTGATGGGGCAAAGACGTGGAGCTGTCGGGACATGGAGCTGTTGGGAAAAGGACGTGGAGCTGTTGGCCGAAAGTTTGTTATCCAGTTGATTGGTACTTTGTGATCTGTTAGGAATGGAGTGTAACAACTTCCTAGTGGTGTAGGAATTCAGTTACAAACTCTAATTTACGCCGATCATTCTGTTATTGATCTGTTGGGAGCAGACTTATTGTTTTATCTATATATTTGTATCTTTTTATGAGATGGGGGTTGGAACCCATCGAGTGAAGTGATTTGTGGAGAACATATCTGTCTTATTTTTTACCAAAATGAATGCATGAGAGTTTTTTCAGAGATTCATGTATCATTGATGTTGCAGTCCATGCTTTCTTTCTTCGTGTGATCGTAATTTTTCCTGTGTAACACTCCATTCTGTTTTTCCTTCGTATCTGAAACATAGTGTTTGATGATTAGAATTCATATGTTTATGCTCTATTCATCGTTTCAGGTATTATATGATTTTTCTACTAAAGTTGATATGGAATTCGTCTTAGACGCCCTGTATTGATGGGCTGTTCCCTCGCCTTTTCTATTTCACCTTGATAAATGGAATGACTGCAATTATGTGATTATCTTGCCTTTGATAAATCTTGTGTATGCATCTGTGGGATCTTTTATATGTATATGACTCCGTTGCCCAATGGATATGTGACTGTTTCAACCAAACAAACAAACCTTTAAATATTGATACCATTTGGTCTTATAAAGTTGTAAAGTTTGTATCGAGAGATCCCTCTCTGGAAGAGAATACCAATTTCTTCCTAAAGTGGTTTTGCTGTTACCTCGGGGTGTACCTTTTACAACCTGGGTACATTCTGAGTGCTAACACCCTTTAAGATACTTCAAGGTTTTAAGAATTGGTCATTCCATGATAGCCTAGATTTTGTTAGGGTCCAGTTTGGCACCTTCATTAGATACAATACAAACAAATATTCAACTTCCTAAACACTAAAATCACACTTAGAGGACTTGGAATTTAGTTGGCGCTCCTCCAATAGTTTTAAGAACATATCCACATGTTGTGAATGGCCTTCCCAAGCTTTGTTATACTTTAGTATATCATAAAAAAATACTAACACAAATTTTCCAAGGAAGGGCTTACAAATATAATTCATCAAGGTTTGAAATGTGGAAGGTACACTGGTAAGGCCAAATGGCATCATGAAAAATCGCAATGACCTTCCTCTATTCAGAAGGATATTTTTAAAATGTCTTATTTCTTCATTTTTATTTGGTGATATCCATAATAGAGATTCAACTTGGTAAAGAAAATTGCTCAGTGAAATTCATATGATAATTAATCAACAAAAAAAATATGAAACTTATCTTTAATGGTCATCTTATTTAGCTCCCTATAATATGGACACACACACTATGTTCATTCCTTTTAGTGAACCATCACCACTGGTGTAGAGAAAGCACTTTCACTGGGTTAAATGATGCTTGCGTCTAACATTTCTTGAACCATATTTCAATCTCAATATTTCATGCATATGGGTACCTATAGGGTTTGATGCTAAGTGGAACACTTGATGGTCGTAAGTGGATAAGATGGTCATGATCTCGAGTAGATGGAAGAACTTTAGGAATCTCTCCAAATACCTTGGAATGATTATCAATAACTTGTTGGAAACCCATTGAAATAGAGGGTATAGATGCTTGAACATCTCTATTTTTGGCAATGTTGTTATGATGTTGGATTTGGTCACTTAAATGGTTTCCCTGGAATACGTTTGAGTTCAATTTCCTTTCCTTCTGAAGAGAATCTCATGAAAATTTCCTAAAAATTAAGACCCATTGTTCTTTCTAATTGTACCCATTAGATCCTTGGTACAACATCAATACCACCCATTTGGATTATAATCATTGGGCTATCTAATAAAAAATCCTGCATATTAAGCTTAATACTATGGCATTTCCATGAACAATTTATGGTGCTTCCATTTGCAATCATTACTTGAAATTCTAGTTTTGGATATACAAAGCAATTGAGAAGTTTGGCCAGTTTGCAAATAATGAAGTTATGTGTATTAGTGGAATCAATCAACATTGTGACATTTTTCTTTTTGATATATCCTTATATTCTAAGAATTTCAGGAGGGATAATGTTGTCTAATTCACGACAAGATATGGTTGGAAGTATCATCTATATCTACTTCTTGAGACTATTCCAGTCTTAGATCTTCTTCCTCTTCACAATCTATGTAGAATAGTTTCTTCTCACTCTCCATTTATGCCCTTTATTGTATTTGTTGTCACAATTGAAACACAGTTCATTTGATCTTATTTCTTCCAAGTTCTAAGGCGTCAAGCTTGTAGGCTAAGTGAGGTTTTTGGAGGAAACATTTCCTTCTCCATAGGTGTTAGTAGCAGCCCTTCTAGTAGCCTTAGTTTTACTTTCAATTTTCGTTACCAAACTAAAAGCATTATCCAATGGTTTAGGTTCAAAGAGCCACACCTCACGTTGAATGCCCTTCCTTAAAGTGGCCATAAATAGATCCAACAAATTATCCTCTAGAATGTTCTTCACTCTTAGGACTCAACTTCTAAAATTGCTTAATGTGCATTATAACACACAAAATTTTGCTTGAGATTTATCAATTGGACAAAGAAGGTGTTTCTCTTAATACCCCATAATATTCTATCAATTCATCTATAAATGTAGACCAAGATACAATTGAGCCATTTTTAGGGTTGCAAAGCCATTGGTACCATACAAATTGATCAGGTTCTAAATAGAATGATGCAATAGTCGCTGTTGTAATATGAGAGATTATATGAGGTTACCAATAATGCATATAACATATAATCATACACAAAAGCATATACACATAAGAAGAGAAACAAAGAAAGTAATGGTACAACCAACAACAAGCCTTTATTATATCACCAAGACATATTGTATAAAGGAAGGTCAAATCTATATCTTCACAGTTCACCAACCTATATAGAAGGCGTGCATTTGGTTAGACAGTTATAACTATGTTGCTACCCGACAATCAACTTAACTAACTTGACTGGAATGGCCATCCAAATGTAGTGATTGACTAGGAGGACATAATTGGTTTGTTGACTAGGCTCCTCCAACACCTCCCACACCCCAAAACTTAGTTTTCTCTCGAAGAGAACAAGGAAATGTAAAATTACAAAATTTACATAGAGCACTAAGGTGTAGATGTTGCTATAGGTGAAATGTCAATGGTGCAAGCTTCCACGATGGAGGGGGCATAAGTGAATGATTGCTTTTGCAAATCTTTCCAGTCATGAAATAATGTTTAAATGTTTATGATGGTTGTAGTCAAATCTGTTAATAAGGTAATATTTTCGAGTATATGATAGTTCCTTAGTTGTTGGAAGATAAGGATGACATTTTGATGTATTATTATTGTAGTGTTTAAAAGCTTATACACACGTTTAGCCAACCAACTAGCCTCAACTTGTGTTGACTTGGCCTTATGCATCCACTCAAGTTTGTGTCTATGTAGCTCGTTGATTCTCTATTGTTCCATGTTGATTTGCTCATCCAATGTTTTTGCAATTTTAGAGTTAATTGAAATATTTCTCACTCTTTGGTTGGCAATGTTGGCTTGAGTTTTATGTATATTGACACATACTTGTCCATAGTAGGTGTACTAATTATTCAACACTATAGTCACATTTGTTGCCACTACTCTATATTCCTGCAACTTCTCATCTTTTTATGAAAATAGTGGGTATTGGTATGTCTTTAGGAGAGCAGTCTCATTGTCCTATTGATGTTTTGTTGGTTAGCAATTGACCTAAGACATGTAAGTATTGTCCCGACAAGACTCTATAGGTGGTCGATGTGCCATTTTGGATATGCACCTACCAAGGGACCAATCAATTGTTCTTCTTTGGTATGGAGATCTCGCTAGGCATCTACCTCGGTAATTTTCAAATTCTTTAGTCGCTTGGTTGAGTCAGTAGACTTCTAGTCACATTTTTTATTGGTTGCTTTGAAAATTTCCTAAAATTTTTCGTTTGATGCTTATTCTAGGTGCAAGGATACAAATAGTCTCTCTAGTCACTGCCATATGTTGTGTTTGAATCATGAGGCCAAAAAATGATTTCTTCTTCTTCTTCTTTATGTTCTTTAGTAGACTTATTTTCTTTTGGGGGTTGGTCAACTATGCTGGTTGGAGTTACTTTAGGTGCCAATGAGGTGGATGGAATTGTGGGAATGGTTGGTGTAGTGGTCGAAGGAGGGTTAAGAATGGTTGATGAATGGTCAATGGGACGTTCCCTGTAATGGTTGATGGGCTGGTTGCTAGAATGATTGATGGTCCTGTTGATGATGGAGTAGTCATTATAGTTGATGATGATGAGAATGTTAACAAGGGAATCATCGAGATGTTTAATTGGGACACAAATGAGATAGTTAATAGAGGTAATGATGGGATGGAAGTTGTTTTCTCATGTATGCTTGGTAGTTGTAAAGGTGGTAAGGTTTGTAATTTGATGGGTGATGAAGTTGTTGAAACAATAGAAGTGGGTGTTGGGATTAACTATTGTATTTTGGGAAAAGCTAGAGATAAAGTCTAGGAAAACCCAAATGGATTTTTTGCAAGAATTTGGATAGTTGTCGGTTCATGGGAGGCATTGATGAGGTCCATAATGAGGATTGGTGTCTTGATATCAATGGAGGAAGATCATATTCTACGAGGGGGGTTGGAGAGGGTGTTGGGTTTTCTTCAATTAAGTTAATTTATTATTATGCAATTAGTCAGTTATTGTTCTAAGGTTTGTTGGAACAATGATGATAGGAAGCTAAGTCGACGTCACCTTCTTTACCAGTGGGGTACTTTGCTGATGCAACAATGATTTGTCATTCTAATGTTCAATGGTGACTTTAGTCTATGATGCTTCTATTATGATGGCCTTGGTATTTTCATGTGCATGGGTGATGTCTTCTTTGACCGTCAAGGTTAGAAGCTACTTTTTTCTTTCTTGCTTGCTACCGGGTATATTTGCCCTTGGGGTTTTGTCGGTATTCCAACACTTGTTCGACAACTTGGTCAAGTTTTTATTTCAACCAAGGTTCATCAAAGTTCAATTTGACTCCTTCATGTATTAATTTATCCAGGTTGTCTTCAGTTGATTGACTGCATGACTCGTTGACCTTGAGGATGGAATAATGGATAGTTATTGTTTCAAAGTTGTATCTTCTAGAGCAAACATAGTGATGTATAAATAAGCTTCATATTGGTATTTAGTTTTTCCATATGTTAGGAGAAAAAAAAAGTAGCTCAATATATGTACACCTTGCCAAGGTTGTATTGGAAGAATTGTATTGGTTGTTCGAGAAAGGTCAACAAACATCACATCGACAGATGGGTGATAATCAAGCTCTTATGGCTCTACAACTTGACCATTAAGATACCAAAATTTGGCATGGTCTAGTTCCAACTGAATATAAGTGGTTGGTGGTATACTACATTGAACATATTTCGAGACTATCCATTGATAACATACATTATTTACTACTTGGAACCGTTTTTTGAATAAGATATTGGGCTTGGTTGACCCTGTCAATGCACCGTTTGTAGCAAAAAACTTGTATTTTGACATGGATGGTGGTTGTATGTTAGTGAATGCTAACTCTCCAACTTGAGGGATATTTTCCACTAATATCCATATGAGAAAAGACAATAATCAGATTACTTGTTTGGTTTCATAGCATTTCTCATAGTTACGTATAACAATGTTAGCAACGTGGTTATCCCAATTGAATATTTTACCCTCATATGCTATTTTCTTGATGGATTCAATCATTTCTAGCTTGATGTCGGATGACTGATCGAAACTGGTGAATCATATGGATATTATAACATAAGTCCACTTAATAGATGTGTGCAGAACTTGATTGATGAAAAGTCCCTTCGAATTCTTTCCCTTTATGGTCCCTATGAATTCCTTGACTAGTTATAAGGTCTTAGTCGCCATGGGGACATGTTCTCCTTTGTTAGGTGGCCCTCTAATGCTAATGATTAAATAATTAGTGATTTCAATGGGATTGTATAGCCATATTTTCCCAACATGGTATCTTCTTACGATGAACTTAATTATAAGATCCTTCAAGTTCCCCACGTTTATGATTTGGGGCACATTAAGATAATGCCAGATTTTAGAGAGAACTTTCAAGTTGAAATTTGGTACCCATTTTCCCTCTCAAGCTCCCCTTTTTTAAAGCTCTCCCTAATGCTTATTCCAGTTATACTCATCAACTTTTGATTTCTTTATATTGTTTAGTTGTACTTGTAGTGGTGTCATGGATATTTCTTATAGTTGGGATTTGGTTATTACTTCAATGGATTTGGTATTGGCTAAAGGCCACTCTTCTTACATTCCTTTTTCATGAATTCATTGTCTAGATTTCTAAACTTTAGTTTTGAATCAACTGGAATGAAATTCAACTACTCTTTTTTCTAGACGTTAACAAAATCTTTGCCAACAAGACATGAGTAAAGGTGAGTTTATAGGTGTGGGACTCAAAGGGTAGTAAATGCAAGTAGGTGAGCATCGGTATTATGTTCCTTGTGCGTGAAAACTAGTTTGTGCACTTGAAGAAACTTTTGGTCAAAGTTTGGCTTGTGGATCAGATGCTCTTTGGTTAGTTAGTTCCATTAGCAGTTGGGTAGACTTGGTTCTTTACTAGTATTGCGGTTGGTCAAGATGGATGACAAGTGGATGGGTTTAGCACTTTTCTGATTGCTCTCAGTTTTGTGGTTGGTCGGATCGATCAACGGCCTAATGGAATTGTTATTCCTTACAATCAAATGCTTATGCAATGATAAGCTCTCATGGTTGGTAAAGTTAGTTCATGTGCACCTTCAACTGTCATTATGGTTGGGTTCTTTCCTCTGCCAACAAAAGATGTCTTAGTTCCTTTATACACTTGATATAATAAGTATGATTATAATTTAGTTAAATACATATTTATTAGCTTAATTAGTTAAAATATTAATTAACATAGTCAAGCTTGGGATCATAATGGTCGACCAATGGTGATATGACCTCTACTCGAAAGGAGTGCTTCTTATGTGTAATATCGCTCGAGTCTAGATCCATTGACAACTTTAGTGAACACTCAACCTTGCATTGTTTTCAATCTAGTTATTACATTGCGATTTAATTCTTCAATGACATATGGCCCTATCCATGCAATTTCTAATTTTCTTGGCTTCTCTTTTATTTTTCTACTATATAGTAGCACTAAGTCTTTGACAAACATCACACATTACTGAGCAAAAAAATTGGTAGTGGCAGAGCAATTTTTAAATACAAGCCATCATATTTGCAAGATGCTAAAGTTATTGTGTTGAAGGAACTCTACAATAGGATGTGTATCAACAAGGCTTTATAAATTGAGAAGCATATGAGAAATTTCAATAAAGATGGTTTAGTTATAACAAATCATGGAAATCAATCATAAACACTTTAAAGGAATGATGATATGTCCATTTATACAAAAATCCCATCACTTTCCATGTCAGCTGGCAATGGTCGTGATGACAAAATTTGTATTTAATGGTTATCATAAGCCATAATTTACAAGTGAATTATTTCCTTTGATGATGGACTCAAAAGAGTTGCCCGAAACGTGCATTGAGTATAAAAAAACAAACACAGGTCTTCCATATATTCTCGTATGATATGTTCTTAGTTTTAATGTTTATATGATGCCATTTTTTTGGCGCAACGTCAACGCACATATTAATGTGGTGTTCACTGAAGGTAGGATCCATGCATGGAATATCTACATAAGACCGTGTTGGACACAATGGTCAAACTGAGAGGGGGGTTGAATCAGTGTGAGAACAATTTAAACCTTTTTACCTTCTTTTAATCCCTCAGAGTATATCAAGCATCAATCACATAATCAGTTAAATCAATCACGAGTCATATGCACATTCATCACATCAAAAGAGACACAAGAATATATGTAATTTTGATCTTTATTTATTGTACATGGAAGACTGCAATCTTCTCGATTACAATCAGCACCAACTCATGAAAAGAGCACCAACTCTCATAACAGGACACCGCCTGGTTTTCTTAGCTCCAACTAAGAAGGGTTTGAGGAGTCCAATCCTCAAGTGCAAGATTCTTCTCGCAAGCAATCAAATGGCTCTGCTGCTCAACGAACCTCTGCTGTTGCCATGCCACTTGTCATCATGTCTTTTGTTGTAGGTGTATCATGTTGTTGGTCAACCATTGCTCAATACACTGCTGTTGCCATCAATATTGTTGGTTCAATATAGTTTGTCAACCACTGCTCATCACCACTTGGTCATCAATATTGTTCATCACTGTAGGTCAATTTTTGTTCCTCACTCTCATACAGTAATCCTATAGAGCAATCATGCATCAACATCGTCATGTAGTTTGCATCATGTATGTATTATAGAAAAATCATCAAGGTGTACAAGATATATAGCATGCATCATCATAGAGCAAGGAACCATTAATATCATGTAGGCACCATCATCATACAATATCTTATCATAGTGTTCATCATCATCATGTATCATCCAAGCATCATTCAATCACCATCATCATATCAAGGAGCAGTATCATAGAAGCATGGATCTTCATTATATGGTTGCATGCATCTTCATATGTGTCATCATATCATAGATTGTAGACCATCATCATATCTTCATCAAATTAGAATGTAAATCACATAATTGTACTAACTTACCTTTATGATAACACTTGTGTGAGTCCCGCTTCAAGGTTGAGTTGCTACTAAGATAGAGGATTACCTTCAAAATCTTAGGTCATGTATTCACCATCAAACATATCTCTTCAGTCAACATTTTCCATTTTACTGGTGTTTTGCAGACTAATCCAGGGCTTAGTTTTACCAAGCAAACTACTCCAAAACTAACTGTTTAAAAATCTCAGTCCACGAGCTTTATCAAGGATAAATTATTGTTGTTGTCACTGAATGTCTATTGCTAGTATGCTTGTGGATGTTTGCAGTTTTTTGACTATTTACTGCTGCCATGTGTTAGGGTACACACTTTTCTTTGCTGCTTCTATCACATTTAGGGTTGTACTATGGAGAAGCCCTAGGTAAGAGAAGACACAAAAACAAGAACCAAAAAAATTATTCACAATCTGCTGCAACCATCGAATTTTCACCTCAGCTGATCACCGAAATTTCCATTTGTTGCTTGGACTGTTGACTGCTGCAAATATACTCCACCGAAATTCTCAGTCATATCTCCACCGAAAAGGATCTCAGTAAACAACCTCAGGTCAACAAGATCTTCTTCACTTCAACTCCTTTTGTTGGTTCATTTTGCCATCTAATATCGGGTCCTTTGTTGTTGCTAACATATGTGAGTCATGGAAACTCTTAAATGAAACTTGGATGAGGGTTGTGCACAAAGAGATAAGTAGCCTCAAAATATTTAACCCTTCTCTTCATAGATCAAGACCCAAAGACATAGGTTTTGTTCTTGCAAAAGAACAAGCCCTACAAATTTATGCGTGAAAAACGAATTGCTCCTCTGTTGTTGTGAAAAAACTCGGACCAATGTCCATCGAGTTCAATTTTCTTACCTCCATTGTTGGTTTTTATGAGTGTGCAAGGATGTGTTTAAATACACATTAAAGTGGACATGTCTCATGCTTGCTGGCTTGTCTTCAAAGGCAAGAATGGTAAAAATTTTAAATTTAAATTTAAATTGTAGTTTGAATTTTTAATTTTGGCTTTGAATTTTATTTTTATTTATTTAAATTACTTTATTCAAGATCGACCTTTCACTTAAGTCACACAATCACTCCTTATCATAAGGGTGTCATTAATCTATTAGGACTTCATGCATTTCTTTAACATTTCATCTTCAAGGTCACCATCATCTAGTGTGTCTAAGTGTCCAAGTGGGTTCCATCATGTTCTTCATCAAGCCATTGGGGCTTGTTTCATAAATCATCATCAATGGTAAGGGTTTAGCAAGCCACAAGGGCTTCATTAAGGATCAAGATGCCATGTCACCATCCATAATCCACCAAGTGTATCCAACTAAAGTGTCCAAGTGCTATCATGCCACCTTATGTGGGTGCCAATTCTTCTCATGTACTCAGGACCATCTTTAAGACCTCGTGGCCACATCATCATGCCATCTAACCATGTCAAGTGCAAGTAGTGGGATCCATGACCTTTGCAAGGGCATCAAGGTCTTCATCAGGGGTTCCAAGTCTTCATGGGCTTCTTCATCATACCAAGGACATGTTCATGGGTTCCATAACACGCTAAGGACCATACAAGGTCATCATCATCATACAAGAACCCCATGACCCCAACAAAGGTTGCAAGGTCATAAAATCACCAAGTGTGGGTCCAAGGACTTATTCATCAAGTAGGAGACTTCATGGGCTTATTCAACCACCTTAACCACGCAAGGGGACCTCCAAGGGTCAAGATCCATCATGACATCACCTATGGGGTTGCTAGTCCTTCTCCTTGGGTACCATGACATCATTCGAGCATGAATGACCATACAATGGGTCATTAATGCTTCTCCAACACATATAGGGCTTCTCCATCATCTAGAGGGGATTCAACACCATCTCTAGGGTCTTCAGCACCATCGACAGGGTCTTCTACATCTTCAACAAGGTGGTGGCTTCAAGATCCAGACTTGTGGGTACATGGACCTTGTCAACTAGGTACAAGGTGCTTCAAGGCACAAGCCCATTTTGTAAGGGATCCAAGGCACTGCAAGTGGGACTTGGTGGCATCAATGACAACTTGTGGGGCCATTGCAAGTCCATGTTGGCATCAATGACAATTTCATCAACAAACCATGCAAACATGTCATGGAAGTCTTGAAAAATTGCTTTTTAGGTGGTGAATTTTTCATGAGTACAAGACACTCTTGAAAGAATATTCTTGTTGATGCCTAGTTTTATAGAAATGTTGACTTGGGGTCTTCATGTTAGTCATGTTACCCTCCTCAAAAGTGTCAGGGGTTGAAACTGGGTTTTTAAACAAATCAAACGCTTTTTTCCAGAATGAAGTCTTTCGACTCAACATAGAATTGATTCGAAGACGACGTCGAGGGGATGGGTTCATCGGGGATGAAATACGAGTAATGTTGTATATCATCCCAATGAACAACTAGTTTTGTGAGTGCTTTGAGGATTTCCTCATTGCTACAAAAGATTTGATCAACCAAATCGGAAGGAACTAGGTCCGATGATAGAACAACAATGTCATTAGATGACAAGGAAGGTTCATCAGAGGACAAGATATAACTAGCATAGATCCATTTTAAACTCGAATCTATGAAGCACCGAGAGGGATCTAGAGGTGTACATTTTTTTACCATTTCGATCCCTCTGGGTACATAGATCCAGGTTTAAAATGGATTCATGTTAGTTTAATTTTTTATATTTTATTTAAGTCGATATATAATTTATATTTTTAATTTTTTAATTTTTTAATATTTTTTTTATTTATGTCGGTAAACATAACGCGACTAACGTGATAGGATCTCCCCCATACTGGGCTAGAGAGCAGCTCACTTCTCTCGGTGCAACAAATAGTGGTTATCTCTTTTGATGAGGATGGTGTGGGGTAAACATCTTCAATTTTATTTTCAACACTCTACAACACCAGTTCCTGCAAGTTTTTTAGAGAAGCTTGGAAAACAAAGGGGATGCCAAGGAATATAAATATTTGGCTTGGTTGAAGTCATAACCAATTCTAAATTACCAAATGGCATGGGGTTGGGCATGAATCATTGACAAAATGACTGTTCACAAATTGGCCAACATGATTAAATTGGAGGGAACAAATAAGCCCTATAACAACCTTATGACATAGAAAATAGTCTAAATCTTCAACCACCAACGCATATAGGGCCAAGATAATTTTCAGAAATTCACCCAAAGGATTTCTATCATAGTCTCAATTTTCTATAAGAAAATAGTGACCCAACGAGATTTGATCCCAAGACTTATGTAAGGTTCCAACAAGAGCATCTACAAAAGTATCTATCGATGAACCTAAAGATTGCCAAAACTTCATCTACCAGTGCAAGTTCAAAAGCACTAACAAACACGTTGTTGCAATTATTCTGTAAGAAGTAAATAACTTCAACACAAATAATCGTCCAAGCAAAGCGTAAATACAAGCCTTAGGGAAAATGGTCGCCTAATGAAGAAACCTCCCAGGAAATGGAGGTAAGGATGTATTGTTAACAAAAAAAAACCTCCACTTAAATCCATGCAAACTTGGCAATGGGATAGGACTAGAATAAATATTGAGAGATTTTGACCCATCCATAATGAATACATCTTGGACTTTATATTCCCATGCATGTTAATTGTTTATTCAGTGGCATATTTCCCACAATAAAAACCATTTAATGAGAGACTTCTTATGCTTGAACACTGGCTTCCAATGGCTTTGCTATTGGAATATCGATTTTTTCTGTTTGGATCAAACTCTCAAAAGATTGTTTAATTGACCCTCAAAATTTGGCTTGAAATTTAACCATTTATAACTCAAAGAAGGTTATAATGGGTGAACGTCATGGAATGCTCCCATTTTTAATCTCACCACCATGTGACTTGAGGCACTTGTAGACCCACTTGGAAATAATATTATTTGGGATTGGGCTTTGAACTTACTCTAGTATACATTTATTCGAGTTAGCCATATTGAATCCATGCTTTAGAGCCAACGACGAGAACCATTCCCTTAACTAAATCTTAATTACAACCTTGGCTATCTCAACATCCTTTTTAAACAACTATAATGCTAGAAACCATGTAAATTTTCCCAATAACTTCCCCGCAAACTAAACGTAGAGAGACCACCATAAGCAATGTTCATTATCAAGAAGCCAATTTGCAAGGAGATATCCCTCTATTACAAGAATGGCTTAATGGCTTCTTAGACCTTCCAAATATTGTAAATCACAAGAGTCCCAACTATCTTACCATGCATACTAGTAACAACCAAGGTTTGTAGAGAATGCCCTTGCTAGGGTCCTTTACACATCAAGGACCTTATTTAATATGGTTCACGAGGGATGCTTTCTAAGTTTCATCCTCACCCATGACCCTAATTACCCATTTAACATAGAATGCCTATGCTTAAATATACCCACGTTATGATACTCACAAGGGGTGCAACATAAACACTCACTAACCCTACAAAAACCCTTTTTTATAGGCATTGTTAGCCAAGGGAAATTCTGTAGGTTTTTTTTTTCCAAGGGTTGATAGCTGATCTTAGATAATACCCATCTTGAGGAATAATACACATGAGCTACAACTAGAATTTTCATGCAAATATAAAACTTAACTATAATCGACAATGAGCAAGTAACCCACTTATCAATTTAATTTTCAACCCTCTACACCACCACTTCCCAAAAGTCAAAGTCTTTTAGATAAATTTGAAAAACAAAGGAAATGCCAAAGATCATAAATATATAACTCGATTGATCTCAAAACCATTTATAAGTACCAAACTGACCAAGATAATTAAGTTGGAGGGCTATTATAGAAACGATTCTAGAAATTTACCCAAATAACTTTTATGAGTCTTAAATTTTAATAATAAAAAACATATGAATTTAATTTTTAATAAAAGAAAGACTCCAAGATTCATATGAACTTTGAACAAGGGTATCTAGCACAACAACTATTGCACTTTTATTTCAATGTGGTTCATAACCATTACATAAGTGTCTAACCCACAAATACCCAAGTGAACCTTTAACCTCAACCATCTTACATCTTGATCCCAAAAGATTTAACCAACTAAGCTAGCCCTCAAATCTAACTAAAAATTGAAATTATACAAAATAATGTTAATTTTTAATAAAAAGACTCCAAAATTTATATGAACTTTGAACAAGAGCATCTAGCACAGTTGCCCCTGTACAAGATGTTCTTATAGATCGATTATAGATCGATAATATCAGCGGTGGTTGTTTGTTATTGCACTTTATTTTCTAATTAGCCGTTTATTGCTTTTTGCATTAACATTAACAACACAAATCGCTGTAGTTCTCGGTTTCGCATTAACAACACAAATCGCTCTGATTCTCGATGGTCTAAAAATCGGCGAACAACGTTCGATTCCCTCGTGCTCGTAAAACGATGGAAGAATCGGCAGCAGAGCGGAGGGAGAGGCTGAAGGCCCTCAGGGAAGCCCAGGAATTATTGACTTCAGAGTCTCCCCAACCACAAAACGGAACCAAAATTCAACCACAGGAAGAGGAGCAAGATGAGTACGTCTTTCTCTTTGCTTGCATCTCTTCCCCTCTAACATAGTCACAAATCCTTTCTTAAATTTCAAAATTCATATTTATTTCTGAAGGAAGATTGAAGCTCGTATACTCAAAATTCACCGTTTCAGACGGCAACAAAATTCTGATAACCCCCTCCGTAAACCCTACAATTTCATGTTTCTTGGATGTTCCCTTAACGCACATTTTTGCTAGAAAGCATACGCTATTTATTAATAAAATATAAAACTCAAACCCAGCGAAACAAAGCTTAAATCCTTGCACTATTGAACCCTATACTTACAGTACTTTAAAATTTTAACATATTCATTGCATGGATTTGTCACCTGTGCGAAATGATTTTATGGGGAAAACACTCTTGCCCTGTTTTGTTGTCAGTGAAACTTTTGTGGAGTCTGTAACAATATTGTGTTAATCACTGGAAACGTGTTTTTACCTCTTGAACGTGAAAATGCGATTCTGACGTTTTCCGCATGATATGAGAAAACTGGATAAAGCGTTAGAAATAAGGGACTTAGATTTGTGCACATCCTAAACTCCTTTCTTGCTCCCTCTCCTCTCTATATAAATTCGTAGTTTATTTGGGCAGTCAATGATAGATTGAACAACAAGTCAGATTTCTGAAATGACCATGTGCAAGAAAGCTTGATCGAGAGCGCACTGTGGAGCTAACAAGGGCTGAACTTCTCAGATATCCCTAGTTTTAAGTCCTGGCTGAGATATACCCATTGACGCTGGAGAGTTTATAGGAACCATGAAAACGAGGAACATGTATGCAAATTGCTTGATATAGAAGATATTGTAAAGGGAAGAAAAATCCTACCATTTGATGGTGAAAACATTGTAAGGAGCTAGGAAGAACTGGACTAAGAATACCAATTGCTTTAGAAAGAAGATTTCGTGAAGATAATATACGAGATAGAAAATTCTCGCTCTTAACTTATTCTGTTTATAAATCAAATGGTTACTTATCGCATCAGTTGGAATCTCTTAACTGCATTGATCATTAATATGCAATAATTCAAGCTTGAGCCTATGAGAATCAGAAACACATCAGTTGACCTGTATACCGACTGCATCCGTGTCTTATCAACCAAGACATAAAAAATAGAGATATTATTTGGTCCATGAATGAAAACGTTGTAAGGACAATGCATTAGATAGAAAATTCTCACTCTAACCCATTCTGCTTATTAAGCAAATGGCTGCTTATCACATCAGTTGGAATATGTAAAGTGCTCTGACTATTAATATGCAATAGGTCAAACTTGAGCCTGTGATAATTATAAACACATAAATTGACCTGTACACCAGTTGCATCTGTGTGTTATAAATCAAGACATCAAAAATAGTTATCTTATTTGGTCCATGAATGAAATGAATATTGAATTGTTACATCTTTCGTGAAATATAAAGGATAAATGCTGATAACAATAATTGAAATTAATATTTGGCTGAATCTGATATATATGTATTTTGTCTTGGTGGGGATTTGTATTGCCTTTATGTCAATTGTGCTGATTCATTTAACTTGTTTGCAGAAAGCAGGACATGAAATTCCGGAATTATCTTCCTAGAGATAAGGAACTTCAACAGAACAGAATAGCTCCACCGACCATCCCAAAATTTGATGATCCTGTGGCTACTGCTCCATCAGCAACAAATGGGATAGAGGTACTGTTCTATTATCCTCTCTAACCTTATTTTACAGGGAATTTTGATAAATGAGCTTCACTTTGTGATATTCAACAGTTTTCAATATACATTTTCTAAAATGGATGCTGTTTCAAATGCTTTGTAGGATCCAATTATCAGCATAGCCCCAAAAAAGCCAAATTGGGATCTCCGTAGGGATGTGCAAAAGAAACTGGACAAGCTTGAAAGGCGAACCCAGAGGGCTATAATTGAACTTATGCGTAAGTCTATCATCAAGCTTTATGCTAGAATTTGTAAATGATACTTATGTAATATTTTTCTTATATTTGTTCTATAAGAAAGTGTCAAAATGCCTTTTACGCTATGCAGCACATGGAAGTGTTTCTTGATTTCCCATGCCCAGTGGATGGTGGGATGGTAGGGAACATCCCCTTATGGCAGGTGATGGCCTCGGGGACATCTCTGTGTCCCTGGGAAGTCCCTTTCTTGAACAAGTGATGTTTCGATGCCACTTAATGGTTATGTGGAGTAGTTATGCAAGCCTTACAATCATACTTATAAGGGTGGATACAGTGGGGTTCACCATCATCTTACTTGTTGATAGACTGAAGGCTTGTGCATGTTCACTTGTAAAAAGAATTAGAATGACTAGGCTTCACTTAGCTACCACAGGCACAAATGTAGACACAAACATGGAAAATCCCCCCTATGTTTAAAACTTTAAGCAACCTAGGCATAAAGATCCCTACCAAGTGAATGATAACAATGTGAATGACAATGTTACTATATTTGCCTGTTGTGACACTAGAAGGGTCTTCTACTCTAGAGAGTTGGTCTCCAATAAATAAAAGTTTTCAAAAAATGTACAATGTGCACCGTAGGGAGGAGCTAGATGATGCAATTGCAGAAATTTTTATGATCGCAGGGATTGCATCACTTGTTCTCCTTATTTCACACTTCAAAGCAATGGTGAGGAAAATCAAAGTGCTAGGCTGAGTTATATTCCCCAAGCTTACAATAAAATAAGAGTGACATTATTAGATAGGTTATCAAAGATGCAAGGGTTAATGGAAGATCTTAAGCTATCTTGCGTTGTGTCAGGGTGTTCAATTATCATGCATGGTTGCACATATATTCAATAAAGACCCTGGTTGAACATTATTGTCTCTAAAAGGGCCCTACTTATTAAGGGCAATTGATTATACTGGAAAAATGAGTGATGCGTCATTCCAATTTGAGGTATGAAGAGGTTGGTCCTTTTAATGTAATTTAGGTTATCTGCAACAAGGGTTTATTGATCTTCAAAATTGATGATTCAAACTCCGTGTTAACATATATTTTGGATTCTTTGTGTGCATGTTCTAAATAATGCTCTCAAAGTCATTGGCAAAATTCCTTGGATCACAAGCATTGTTTTGGATCCAAGAGAGATACAATTGCTCATTTGCAAGCATCCTGCCTATTTAATTGTTTATTGGATATATGCAGAAGAGTGTTGCTTGAAACTTATAAATACAAGACTTGCTTCCTATTTCATTTTTTATGAGTGTGTGATTGAGGTCGAGGTGGCCTTACAAGCTGCCATTGTTAATGTTGATTGGTTTACATAGGAGGGAGTCCAAAACAGCGTGCGTGAGGAAAACAAATTAAATGATTTTGAATGATGATTGAAGGGATGAATGTAATATGTTGTCTCTTTCACATTTCCAATAGTGGAGATGATTAGATATAGAAATTCAGATTCCCCTAATCTTGAGAAACGATATGAGGCCATTGAGATCACAACTGGCCAAATAAAGTCCAGTATTTGTGAAAGAGCTCTTTGGAAGTTTGGAGTTTTTTGGTGCTCAAAAATTGATAGAGAAGAGGTGCAACAAGTTGAACACCTCCATATTGTTACCTATGCACTTAATTTGAAGTGGTATATAAAGAGTAAGTGGAGTTGCACCAATAGATGATCAAGAGGTGAAACATGGGTTTGTTGATTTTATGACGACAACGTGTAGTCACCAAAGAAGGAAATCTAGTTTAAGAGCAATTTATTTTTTTTGCTATATCTAGCAGCCCCACTTTCACTCTTTTTTTTTCAAAAGAATGAGTATTTGTATTACTATAAAAAGGGGGATAAGTGTTGCCGCCATGCTTGACATCCTTCTTAAACAAAGATTATAAAATTGATATAGATTGTCTTTAAAACCTCTAGGAGTCTCTTGCTTCTAGCTATATCATGACGTAACTGATTTTTTTCCAAATCTTCCCTACTACTTTCATAAATAAAGTTGGTATACAGAGCCCCACTTTCACCCTTTTTGTGAAGTTGGACATGAGATTTTATGCACAAAAGAATCCCATTGGATGGTGGAGAATTTACTCCCACAGAATAGTTGGTTTGCTATATGTTTGTTATCTTAGGCTGCCATTTCCGTTGTTGCTAGAGAGGAATTGGTCCACTTCATGTTTTATCTACTCTACCAAAAGGAGGCTTTCCTCTAAGAGAACAAGAAAACTTCCTTGTGCATATTAATGTTAGCACAGTCTTACCACGACCCAGGTTCGCACCACAACACACCAACAAACGCCCAAGATATCGGCCCAAATGGGTTTGGGCCCTTTCGACAACACCCGCGGAGCAGATGAAGTCTCACCCGAAGTACCTATGGGGATTGCAGGAACTAAGTTTCTGCAGCAAGGAAGGGAAACATTGCCATATTACAACAAATATATCTTTGACAAGTATAACTTCGACGGATTAGTGGTTTTGACAGGTGGGACACTGAGAAACAATTTACTTCGACGGAGATCATTTCAACCAACTATGACATATAACCATAAATCAACATCATAGTTATCATTCATTCATTTTTTCACATAAAATTATTAGTTGATGTATTGTTAAGCAAAGACATAATACACACACAAATCATACACATTTGACACCAGAGATTTTAACGTGGAAACCCAATATGGGAAAAAACGACAAAATCGTTCATTATCATTAAAGAATTGCAGTAAGAGCGCTTTATGTCTGTGCACACGGCCTGTAGACCTCTCCTCGACAACTCATTACAAAAGCAGATCTGCGCACATAGCCTGCAGATCACATCTCAACCTTGCGACTCTTCTCAAGTTGCACTTCGACAGATACAAAACAATACATTATAGTCTTCGCTTACAACGTACAAAACTTGTGCAAAATCTCTCCCCAAAACTAGCTAACCCCAAAAATCCCATCCCATTACATATTTATAGGCACTCATGGCCTTTTACCTTGCGCCCACTACCCAATCCTAATAATGAAAATGGACAACATTCTTAACCGCCTAACCAACCTTTCGGTTGGACTTCATCAATACAATTTGCTTTCTTGATATCTCGGCCGCATCTTCGAAGCTGTCCATTTTACCAAACCTCTTTGTCGTAGTCCCGTTCACACTATGACCACATCCTCAAAACTGGTACCCAATTTTTCTTAAAACTTCCTAGGGCCAACAATTAATCTTCTCCTTTTGTTCATTAATGACATCGGTATTTAGTGAGTAGGATGTATGTGTCGAGGGTGCTTCATAAATTGATTTGGAAGAGGGTACTCAATCCTCACATACAAGTGTGGTTGGCACAACATTAGAGGACTGACTTTTAGGGCACCAATGATCATGATGCAACATAACTCCATGAGGCTTATATATTTTTGGATAGCCTTGAAGTATAATATTGTAATTGATGAGCAACTTCATTCTATATTTTGGGCAATTTTCCATTTTGGACTATGTACTATTTTGGGTGTTTTTCCATTTTGGACTGTATACTGGATTATTTTTAAATAATAATTTATCATTTTACAAATATGATACTGGATTTGTATAAGGAGGATCTAATATCCACATTTGTATGGATCCACATATGGATTCGAATGTGGTAGGATTTGTCTTGGATTCACTTGAGGCCCCCAGACCCCAAAGTTTACCTATAAAATCATCCCTCCCTTTAGTCTAAAACTAAAATTTTTGATTTTTTCATGGAATTTTGCATTGCTTTAGCTTGCAATTGACATTTGGAGCAAAATGAATTTATTTGGAGATCTTAATGGAGTGGGATGAAATTTTAAGTGCATTAGTTCCTTTTGCTAGCTGACGCACTGATAACATGAGATAGTAGATGTATATCATGTTACTTCTTCAGGTTACCCTGAAAGTGTTTACACCATGTTTGGGGTGCTTCATGAGATTTGGGGTACTTGGTGTATGTTCAACCCCTTGATGATCTGAGATGGATTGGCACATGGGAGATGGTCCATGATGGATTTGCATAGTTGAGATAGCTTGCTTAGTGGATGCTTGACCTTAGTTGATTGTTGGCATGGTGTTTTTCCATTAGGTGTTGGAGATCTCTTAACAGTTTGGTGGAATCCCTTCATTTATCCCCCATGGAGGATCCACTTGGTTGGAGAGCACCCTACATGGGTTGAGGAGCATTTTGCAGCTTAGAGGAGGGCATTAGACCCTAGTTGGCATGTGCTAGCTTGGATTCCTATTTGGAGAATTGGAGATGGCTCAGGGACACCTTGGGATTCAACAATATCTTGTTGGGCAACTGATCCAGTGGAGTACATTGCCTAGGAGGATTAATGGAATTGATGGAGGCTTGTGATGGAGATAGCATATGTCGGGAAAGAGCTTCGCACCTTCTATATGCTATATGTTGATTTACAATTTTGTTGAGGAAATAGCATAGTCGTTGTTTAGTTGCAGAGTACAATCGACGATATAGGAGTTGGAACAGGATGAGTCTACATACCAGAGCCAGTCTTCCGCAAGGGAAGGGGCGAGAGCCAAAAACTAGAAGCCTTTAGACAAAACCTTGAGCCCAGCCCAACAGAAGAAATCGGCCATTAGCCTTTAGCCTCTCACCTTCTGCCTTCATCACCAGCCAAGCCCAGTCCAACAGAAGGAATCTGCGTATAGCACTATCATGCCTCTTTTTGGGCCGGGATGAACCCCAGACGTTCCTCGTGTAGCTACATCACCATGGAGTCATTATTGTTAAACTAGTAGCAACAAGGAAGGTCTTCCTGCATGCATGTGTTCTTGCATGCATAAGACCTAAATTAGGAAACCGGTTGTATTTAATTTACTTTTCCTAAGTTTACTTTGGAAAATAAATTAAAGTGATCTAAATTAACTTTAGTGAAACACTAGTTAAAGTGAAAGTGAAATGAGTGTTTTTGCTTTACCACTAGTTAAAGGGAAAGTGAAATTAGGGTTTTCGCTTTACCGAAAAATATAAAAGAGAGATCAATTGGTGGAGAGGACACACACACTTGTATTCTGATAGAGACAGGATACAAACAGGGAGAGAAATTCAGATAGAGATTTTAGTTGAGAAGACGAAGGAGCGAGTAGCAAGATCACTGAGCTTCGTACAGCTGGGCCATACTCTCACACATGAGGGTGTTGAGATTTTGCTGAGATTTACCCAGTGATTCTGCCGGGTACTGCATTCGCCAGGTTTGGGTGAATTTGCAGTGATTGTAAAAGTTCCATATTTTCTCATAATCAAATCTATATCTGACTGCTGCATCGGTTTTCCCATCTTGGGTTTTTTCGGGGGTTTCCATACCCAAAATAATAGTGTCAATATTGTGATGTGATGTTGTGATTTATTTCTCAGTTTTATATTCCGCTGCATACTGTAAAAGATATTCATGTGTGGTTATCAGTAGAGATTTGCATGCACTGTTTAGCCCTAGTTTGAATATTAAAGGAAAATTTACATTGTATCAGAGCTCTGGTGAGCTAAAGTTGAGAGATTTGCAGCAGCAGTGATAGATCAAGGGCAGATCTATAGGAAGACACAAACCTAGACTTCTAGATCTAGGGTTTGACAGGTACACTTCACTATGGCCATGCAGTTGAGAGTTGAAAATAGACTCCAGGGTGCTCAGAATTTTCCTACATGGAAAGAAAGGATCACAAAGATCCTGGACGTTAGTGATGTAGAGGAGCACATTGACTCCACGAAGGTTGCACCCACAGATCCGATAGATTTAGCAGCTTGGAAGAAGACTAATTCCAAAGCCATGCTGATTATCATGGATGGAGTGAAGGACCATATAGTCCCTCACCTTTCTGGTAAGAAGACTGCAGCAGAGATGTGGACGGCTTTGGAGAGTTTGTTCCAAAGCAAGAACGAGAACCAGAAGATGGTGTTGCAAGAGAGGATGCGCAGCACCAAGATGGCCAAGGGAGAAGGAGTGGTGCCTTATCTCACGAGGCTCACACAAATTAGGGATGAGCTTGGAGTTGTTGGCTCTAAGACAGTGGATGAGGAGCTAGTTCAGATAGCCCTCAATGGCTTCTCTAAGCCATGGGATACCTTTGTCAAAGGTGTTGTGGCTAGGGAGAAGCTCCTTGATTGGCAGAGACTATGGGATGACTTTGTACAGGAGGAGACCTGCATGGGTCAAGGATCAAGCTCATCCAGCAGTGCCTCACAGATTGTGGATGAGGAGGCTCTAGCCCTTATAGGGAAGAGCAAGGGGAAGGCAAAAAGGAAGAAGGATGGTAAGAAGAACCTTGACGTGTCAAAGGTCAAGTGTTTTATCTGCCACAAGCAGGGACACTTTGCCTCCCAGTGCCCAGACAGGAAGAAGAAGAGTAACACTTAGATGGCTGGATCTGCTGAGGTGGATGAGTTTAGCAGGAACTTTGATGAGGAGTTTTTCTTGATAGCTTGCATGGCAAGCACCATAGGGAGCAACATATGGTACATCGACAATGGAGCATCTAGTCACATGACTGGACAAAGGAGATTCTTCAGAGACTTGCAGGAGGGTGGAACAGGGATCCAAGTTGAGTTGGGTGATGATGCGCGGTATCAGGCACAGGGAGTTGGCACTGTTTAGTTTGAGAGGGAGTTTGGCAAACCCCTCAGTTTTGTTGATGTGTTGTATGTTCCAGGAGTGACCAAGAACCTTATATCAGTCTCCACTCTAGAGGACAAAGGATATCAGGAGAAGTTCCGTCATCATAGAGTGTATATCAGGCCCAAGGGGTCATAGAGGAGCTTGGATCGGGTGATTGGTAGGAGGAGCTGGAAAGTGTACAGACTACAATTTGAGCCTGCAAAGGCTCTAGTTAGCAGCAGCAGCAGTTAGGGTGAGTTGTGGCATAGGAGGATGGCACACTTACACCATAGAGCATTGAAGCATCTGAGACAGGCAGTCATTGGAATTCCTCAGGTACATGAGGAAAAGCATAACCATTGCAAGGGTTGTGCTTTGGGGAAGAACATCAGGAAGCCTTTCCCACAGAGTGAGCACAAGTCTAAGGAGCCCTTGGACTTGGTGCATTCTGATGTATGTGGACCTATGAGTGTCCATTTGTTCAGTGGTTACAGCTACTGCGTGACTTTCATTTATGACTATTCCAGGAAGACTTGGATCTATTTTCTGAAGGCCAAGTCAGAGGTCTTTGAGAGGTTTCGAGAGTTCAAGAATCTCGTGGAGAACCAAAAAGGGAAGAAGATTCGGGTGTTGAGAACAGACAATAGGGGTGAGTACACCTCCAATGAGTTCATGGAGTATTGTTCGGCAGAGGAGGAGCAACCAAGGCCATGCTATTTGATCAGGGATTACCACTATTCCTCTGGGCCGAGGCATACAAGACTACAGTATACATTCAGAATAGGTGTCCCCACACAACTTTGGGGAGGAAGACATTGGAGGAGGTCTTCACAAGCACTTGGCCAGATGTGAGTCACATTCACATATTTGGCAACGTCTGCTATTGTCATGTTCATGCAAATTTCGAGATTACTTGTTGGTTACATCGAGATTTCGAAGGCATATAGAGTTTACGTTCCTGCTCACAGCAGGATCATTGTGAGCAGGGATGTCCAGTTCGATGAGGACAGGGCCTTGCGGAGATCTCTAGACTTACCAGCAGAGCAACGACCAACACATGAGTCGGGAGTCAAGTTGGAGGAGCCAGATGTACAGGTACAGGTACAAACATAGAGCATAGGTTCTGGTGGTCAGAGGGAGTTAGGTGGACAGGATCCTACAGTCATTGAGGATGAGCTGCAGCAGGAGACGGATATCCAATAGTCGCAACAAGTTGACACTAGGCCAAGGCTTAAGTGGTTTAGGTCCACAGTACATGATTCTAGGCAGGTTGATCCTCCACAAAGATCTTTTAGACGGAGTGTACCACTAGAGGCTTAGTTACATGGCACTGATGACAGAGTTGATTAACTCTGAAACTTCCATCTTTGGGGAGGCTGCACAACATGATGTGTGGCAAGAGGCTATGGTTGAGGAGTATGACTCCATTATGAAAAACAAGGTATGGAAGGTTGTGCCGAGGCCACAAGGGAAAAAGGTGGTGGGATCTAGATGGATCTACAAAGTGAAGCATGCGGCAGATGGAAGTGTGGAAAAGTATAAGGCATGCTTTGTGGCAAAGGGGTTTTCACAGAAGGAGGGTATTGATTATGAGGAGACCTTTGCCCCTGTTGCCAGGTATTCTTCCATTTAGACCATTATCTCGCTAGCAGCTGAGATGGGTTGCCGTGTCCAACAGATGGACGTCAAGTCTGCCTTCCTCAACGGAGTGATAGAGGAGGAGGTATATATTGAGCAGCCAGAGAGGTTTGATGTGGAGGACAGGGAGACGCATGTATGCAGACTGCATCGAGCTCTTTACGGGCTCAAGCAGGCACCTCGAGCATGGTACTCGAGGATTGACAACTATCTACGAGAGATGGGATTTCAATGGAGTGAGGATGACCACAACCTATACTTCTTGACAGGTGAGGTGCCTCTCATACTGGTCTTGTATCTCGATGATGTCTTTTTGACAGGAGATGAAAGGCTGATTGGAGACTGCAAGTCCAACCTTGCAGCGGAGTTTGAGATGAAGGACCTTGGGCTGATGCATTAGTTTTTAGGCTTGGAGGTTTTGCAGAGAGATGGATGCTTCTTCATTGGACATGGGAAGTATGCAGTAGAGATCCTAAAGAGATTCAGGATGGAGGACTGCAAGCCTATGGCCATATCTCTAGTTTCCAAATGGAGGAAGTTTGACGCATTAGGGTCAGACGGATTTGATCCTATCTTGTATCGTCAGGTTATCGGATCACTTACGTATTTGGTCAACACTCTACCAGACATCAGCTTTGCAGTCAACTCTTTGAGTCAGTTCATGGTGGACCCTTTGAGAGTGCATTGGACGGCTATGAAACGCATACTTCGCTACATTAGAGGTACAGTGGAGTATGGATTGGTTTATGAGTGCAGGGGGAGTGTACAATTAGCAGGTTTCACAGATGCTGACTGGGCAAAATGTGTAGAGGACTGGAAGAGTACTTTAGGTTGTTGTTTCAGCATTGGATCAGGGGTTGTCTCTTGGTTCAGGAGGAAGCAGTGAGCTTGGCAGAGGCTGAGTACATGCCAGCCATCATGGCTGCTTGTGAGGGTATGTGGCTGAGGAAGTTACTTGCAGGGTTTTTCGAGTGTGAGCTAGAGGCTACAATAGTTCACTGTGACAATTAGAGTGGCATCAGGCTATTTGAGAATCCAATGTTCCATGACTGGAGCAAACACATAGAGATCATATACACTTCTTGAGAGATTGTTTTCAGAGAGGAACCATTCGGTTGGAGTACATACAGACAGATGAGCAGGTTGCAGACATTTTCACCATGGCACTTTGCAGACAGAGTTTTGTGAAGTTCAGGGATAAGTTGGGGTTGCTACTGAATCCCTTCCTCGTTGAGAGAGAGTGTTAAACTAGTAGCAACAAGGAAGGTCTTCTGCATGCATGTGTTCTTGCATGCAAAATACTTAAATTAGGAAACCAGTTGTATTTTATTTACTTTTCCTAAGTTTACTTTGGAAAATAAATTAAAGTGATTTAAATTAACTTTAGTGAAACACTAGTTAAAGTGAAAGTGAAATTAGGGTTTTCACTTTACCTAAAGTTATAAAAGAGAGATTAGTTGGTGGAGAGGACACACACACTTGTATTCCGACAGAGACATGATACAGACAGGGAGAGAAAGTCAGACAGAGGATTTAGTTGAGAAGATTGAGGAGTGAGCAACAGGATCATCGAGCTTTGTACAACTGGGCCGTACACTCACAAGGAGGGTGTTGAGGTTTAGCTGAGACTTGCCTAGTGATTCTGCCGGGTACTGTATTCGCTAGGTTTGGGTGAATTTGTAGTGATTGTAAAAGTTCCATATTTTCTCATAATAAAATCTATATCTGACTGTTGCACCGGTTTTCCCATCTTGGGTTTTTTCCGGGGGTTTCCATACCCAAAATAATAGTGTCAACATTGTGATGTGATGTTGTGATTTATTTCTCAGTTTTATATTCCGCTGCATATTGTAAAAGATTTTCATGTGTGGTTATTAGTAGAGATTTACATGCACCGTTTAGCCCTAGTTTGAATTTTAAAGGAAAATTTACAATTATTGTGCACGACATCACCTTGGAGCATGACACATATACTTTGTAGTTTAGTGTCTCGACTCTCACTTGTTTTACTTTGTGAGTGCTCATTGTAGGTTACTTTAGACTTTGTGGTAGTTACCACTAAATGGTTCCTCTAGTTGCACATACAATTCATGTTTCGATGAGTGATAATCTATGACTGATATTGCTATTATGCTACTATAAATGCTTGAGTAAATAACTATACGCATACTGCTGGTGCATATGATACTTTTACAATTTCAGACCTCATAGGTGTGGTGCTTTTCATTATTGGTCTCTTCATGTTAAATGATTGCTCAAAATAAAAATCTGAGACTATAGTAATGATAGGGACTGATATATTGTACTTGGTAACGGTTCGTCGCTAATTTGATTCGTCTTACCCTACCTAATGGTGATCACCTTTTACTACTTAATGCATGCATGTCGTAACTATTTATGCTTGTATTTGAATGACATTTGCACATGTATGTTGTTGTTTCCATCATGAAATAAGGAAAATCATCTAGGTGATTATATTGTTGCTATACAACATTATTTTCATACTTGACATATTAATGAGATTAATGCATGTTATTGTGATTACACTGCTATAGACACACGCTTGTAAAGCTATACAATAATATTGCACTTCTTGTTAATTACTTGTTCATCATTGGAGGAAATGCATACACACCTAGTACATCCCTTCTTTACTCACCTTTTAGACTCCATTAAGGCACTGATCCCTAACAACCTCAAAGGATGTATTCTTTGGTGTTTAGTGTCTTATCCAGAGTTGAATCAGGGCTCTCCCCTAGGAGGGTTCGGCTTCCGAAGTAGTTTGGGACAAGTGACTAAGGTGACAGTGGTTACTTTTCTCTTATATGCTTACCGGTGGCTTGGACTGCCATTTCAACCGGTAACAGGACACCTTTGTCAAAGGTGTTGTCACTAGGGAGAAGTTCCCTGTTTGGCAGAGATTGTGGGATGACTTTGTGCAGGAGGAGATTGACATGGGTCAAGGACCATGTTCATCCAGCAGCGCCCCACAGATTGTGGATGGAGAAGATCTAGCCCTGATAGGGAAGAGCAAGGGTAAGACAAAGAAAAACAAGGGTGGTAAGGAGAACCTTGACATGTCCAAAGTCAAGTGTTTTATCTGCCACAAGCAAGGACACTTTGCCTCCCAGTGCCCAGACAGGAAGAAGAAGAACAATAGCTAGATGGCAGGATCTGCAGAGGTGGAGGAATTCAGCAAGAACTTCGATGAAGATTTTTGCTTGATTGCTTGCATGGCAAGCACCATAGGTAGCAACGTTTGATATGTGGACAGTGGAGCATCTTGTCATATGGCAGGACAAAAGATATTCTTCAAGGACTTGCAGGAGGGTGGATTAAATCTCTATATAGAGCTGGGTGATAATGCGCAGTATCAGGCGCAAGGAGTTGGCACTGTTTCATTTCGTAGGTAGTTTGGCAAACCCCTTAGTTTTGCTGACGTGTATGTTCCGAGGTTGACTAAAAACCTCATATCCGTTTCCACCTTGGGGACAAGGGATTTCAGGCGAAGTTTTGAGACCATAGGGTGTACATCAAGGCCAAGGGGTCGGATAGGAGTTTGGATTGGTGATTGGGATCTGGAGCGGGAAGGTTTATAAACTACACTTTGAGTCAGCAAAGGCTCTAGTCAGCAACAACAATAGTCAGGGTGATTTGTGGCATAGGAGGATGACACACTTACACCATGGAGCACTGAGGCATTTGAGACTGGCCATCATTGGAGTTCCTCGGGTACAGGAGGAGAAGCATAACCACTGCAAGGGTTGTGCGTTGGGGAAGAACATCAAGAGACCTTTCCCATAGAGTGAGCACGAGTCTAAGTGGACTTTGGACTTAGTGCATTCGGATGTTTGCGGACCTATGAGTGTCCAATCTTTCAGTGGTTACAGAGACTGCGTCACTTTCATTGACGACTATTCCAGGAAGACTTGGATCAATTTCTTGAAGGCCAAGACAGAGGTCTTTGATCGGTTTCGGGAGTTCAAGACTCTCATGGAAAACTAGATAGGGAGGAAGATCCGAGTATTGAGGATGGACAATGTGGGAGAGTACACATCCAATGAGTTCTTGGAGTATTGCTTTGCAAAGGGGATCAAGAAGGAGCACGCCGTGCCTCATACCCTGTAGCAGAAAGGAATGGCGTAGAGAAAGAACAGGAAAATGGTAGGAGCATCCAAGGCCATGCTATTTGATCAGGGATTACAACTATTTTTTTGGGTCGAGGCATACAGGACTGCAGTATACATTCATAACAGGTGTCCCCACACAACCATGGGGAGGAAGACACTTGAGGAGGTAGGAAATAGACTAGTCGTGAGCCACTTGCGCATATTTGGGAGTGTTTGCTATTGTCACATTCATGCTGGCACTAGGAAGAAGTTGGACCCTTCTGGAGAGAAGGGGTTGCTTGTTGGTTACAACGAGACTTCGAAGGCGTACAAAGTTTATATTCTTGCTTGCAAGAGTATCATTGTGAGCAGGGATGTCTTGTTTGATGAGGACAGAGCCTTGCAGAGATCTATGGACTTACCAACACAGGACTCGATGGTAAAGTTGGAGGAGCCAGAGGTACAGTTACAGGTACAGACACAGAGCACAGGTTTTGGTAGTTAGAGGGAGTTAGGTGGACAAGATCCTTCAGTCATTGACTTGGAGGACGAGCCGCAACAGGAGACGGATATCCAACAGTTGTAGCCAATAGACACTAGGCCAAGGCCTAAGTGGTTTATGTCCATAGCTAAGTTGCACGAAACGTGGAAAAGTTTCCGAGTTTCCGAAACGGGGACGCCTAGAAACGTGACCCCGCAAAAATGGGTACGTCGGGGGAAACGTTGTATATATATATTAAAATTTTATTATTATTATTATTATATGAAATATATATATATAGAAATACCTCATTGTTTTGTAAAAAAATAAGAATGAGACAAACACTAATTGAGAAGAAAAGAACATCTTTATTAACTAAGCCTTTATCAGATAAGTAACCTGGGCCTGCTTCCAATTATGAATCTGGTTCTGGAACAAGATCCTAGGGGGTCACTATCCTTAATATTTATTGAAATAAAGTTATACTAAGTCTCCAGGCATCCTGCATAATCTTACTACAAGCCTCCTTTGATATACATGATATGCTTTTGATGGGTTTTCATAATGTAGTGGTCTTTTAAACACTACAGGAAGACTGTAATTTAATATGACCAGTATTGGAAGCATTACTGGATGACAGTCTTTTGTTCTTAACACGTCTGACAAAGTCAGATCAAAAAGCTGGAAAAGATAGTGGTTGTATTGGGTAGAACTATGTATATTTTGATTTCCTTCTCAGATATATTAAAAATATGAACTTTTCATGGAAATATATTAAATTAAAATAGATGTGTGGTGGGGGGTCGGGGGTGATAGATAAAGTTATATATGTAGATAAATTTATATAGTTATAAAATTATATTAATACATAAACTTAATATAAAATTCTTATTATTTTAATAAATTACATATATATAACTGTAATTTATAAACTAGCTACCATGGCCTGTAGCAAGTCACTGACTTGCAAACAGTAGCAAATCACCATGGCCCATTGCCAGAGGTCTGGAATCTGAAGATGGAGTCACCTTCAGGTCCATAGCAGCAATGAGATAGAGTCACAGCAGTTGCCATTGGGTTAGGTCGTGGATACTTGGATGCCCACATGTAAATACAAACATGTATGAAAATGTTGAACACTTGTGAGTCATCACATTTCTTAGGACTCACCAAATTAAGAAACAAATTATCACACAGCCATGTACAAACTGAGCATTTCTTTCCCTGTCACTCAATGACAGAGACCTAGTACTTAATAGATTCAAATCCATCATGTTCATGGCTATCCTAAATCTAGTCCCGATCTACTTCGATGTTTATAAACTTAGCACTGAGATGGAGTCACAGTTGCCAACAGCAAGTGGAGGCATCGTGGATGTACGCAATTAAAGCTAAAACTACATGAATTAGGGACGAACCTTTAATTTTTTTTTATTCGCCAAAGTTCAGACTTCATCCTTGAGGTTCAGCAAACCTTGTGACATGGTATAAATCTACAATTTTATGCCTTCTTAGAGTCTTGCAACTAGAAGAGCCTGAAACGTGCCGTACGGACCAAAAATTGATTGGAAACGCCGTTGGCCGTACCGTACGGCGTTTCCAAATCATGAAACGCCGTGCGGTAAGGCCGGCGGCGTTTCCAAGGCGTTTCGTACCAGTTTCCGAGTTTCGGCGAGTTTCTGGTACGGGTACGGCACCTAATCGCGAGTTTCCTGCAACTTAGGTCCATAGATTAGGATTCCAGGCTGGTGAATCCTCCATAGAGCTCCATGAGGTGGAGAAAACCACCAGAGAGACTTAGTTATATGGCATTGATGACGAAGTTGATCAACTTTGAACATTCCAATTTCGAGGAGGTTGCACAGCATGATGTGTGGCAGGAGGCCATGGTTGAGGAGTATGACTCAATCATGAAGAATTAGGTATGGGAGGTTGTGCTGAGGCCACAAGGTAAAAAGGTGGTGGGATCTAGATGGATCTACTACAGGGTAAAGCATGCAGCAGATGAAAGCGTGGAGAAGTACAAGGTGCGCTTCGTGGAAAAGGGGTTTTCACAGAAGGAGGGTATTGACTATGAGGAGACCTTCGCCCCTGTTGCCAGGTATTCTTCTATTTGGACCATAATCTCATTAGCAGCAGAGATGGTTTGGCGTGTCCATCAGATAGAGGTCAAGACTGCCTTCCTCAACGGAGTTATAGAGGAGGAGGTATTCATTAATCAACCATAGGGGTTTGATGTGGAGAATAGGGAGACACATGTATGCAGGTTGCAGAGAACTCTTTATGGGATTAAGCAGGCACCTCGAGCATGGTACTCGAGGATAGACAACTATCTACGGGAGATGGGATTCCAGCGGAGTGAGGCGGACCATAACCTGTACTTCTTGACAGGTGAGGTGCCTCTCATGCTGGTACTATATGTAGATGATCTCTTTCTAATAGGAGATGAGACGCTGATTGGCAACTGCAAGTCAAAACTTGCAGTTGAGTTTGAGATGAAATACCTTGGGTTGATGCATTACTTCATAGGTTTGGAGGTTTGGTAGAGATATGGGTCCTTCTTCATTGGATAGAGGAAGTATGCAGTGGAGATCTTGAAGAGATTTAGGATGGTGGATTGCAATTCTATGGCCATACCTCTAGTTTCCAACTGGAGGAAGATTGATGCATCGGGGTCAGACGGATTTGATCCTACATTGTATCACCAGCTTATCGGATCGCTCATGTATTTGGTCAACATACGAGTAGACATTAGCTTTGCAGTCAACTCTTTGAGCCAGTTCAAGGTGGACCCTCGGAGAGTGCATTGGACGACTGCAAAGCACATACTTCGCTACATCAGAGGTACAATGGAGTATGGGTTGGTTTATGAGCAAAGGGGGAGTGTACAGCTAGCATGCTTCATAGATGCTAAGCAAGCAGGATGTGTTATGGACCAGAAGAGCACTTCAGGTTGCTGCTTCAGCATTGGATCAGGGGTTGTCTCGTGATTCAGCAGGAAGCAAAAGTCAGTTGCATTGAGCTTGGCAGTGGTTGAGTACATGGCAGCCAATTTGGCTACTTGTGAGGGAATGTGGCTAAGGAAATTGTTTTCAGGGTTGTTCGAGTGTGAGCTAGAGGCTATCGTGGTTCACTGTGACAATCGGAGTGGCATCAGGCTATTGGAAAATCCAGTGTTCCAAGACCGGAGCAAACACATAGACATTCGATACCACTTCCTGAGAGATTATGTATAGAGAAGAACCATTTGGTTGGGCTACATATAGACAAATGAGTAGGTGGTAGACATTTTCACCAAGGCACTTTGCAGATAGAGTTTTGTAAAGTTCAGAGACAAGTTGGGGTTGCTATTGAGTTCCTTCCTTGTTGAGAGGAAGTGTTAGAAAGTGACAACAAAGAAGGTGTTCTAGCATTGCATGTGTCCTTGCATGCTAGGAAGACATTAAACGGGAAGCCAAATGTATTTAATGTGATTTTTCTAAGGTTGGACTTAGGAAAATACATTAATAATTCTAATTTGATTTTGACTTAATGGAATCACTTTGATAAAGTGAAAAGTGAAATAAACTTAAGTGATGGCTAATCTAATCTTGGCCATTGATCTTATTGGAGGATCACATCCATTGATCCATAATGAGGGTTAGGGTTTTCGCTTAGCCATTGAGCTAAAAAGAAAATACATTAATAATTATAATTTGATTTTGACTTAATGGAATCACTTTTATAAAAGTGAAAAGTGAAATAAACTTAAGTGATGGCTAATCTAATCTTGGCCATTGATCTCACTAGAGGATCACATCCAATTATCCATAGTGACGGTTAGGGTTCTCGCTTAGCCATTGAGTTAAAAGGAGATTTGGTGGAGAGGATACATACACAAGAGAGATACAGACAGAGAGAAGTCAGACTGAGGAATTTGCTGAGAAGATATAGGAACACTCACCCAAAATATTCGTCGGAGTATCAGGCTGAGCAGGGACCGTACAGATCATGCAGAGGAGTAACACTGTGTTGAGCAAGAACCGTAAAGATCACGCAGAGGAGAAACACTGTACACAGCAGTAGGGCCGTACGGATTTCGTACTATGAACTTCAACACAGTACAAATTCCATACAATGGGGTCGTACTGCTGATGTAGCGACTATACAGCTGCGTAGGGTGGTCGTAACTTAGCTGGGTTGCTCGGTGATTTCGCAGAGGTTTCACTTCGCCAGGTTGGGTGAATTTATTTGCTGGTTGTAATAGTTCCATATCTTCTTAATATAAATTTCATATCTGACTTTTGCACCGGTTTTCCCATCTTGTGTTTTATCCGAGGGTTTCCATACCCAAAATACTGTGTCTATATTTATGTGACGTTGTGGATGTTTCTCAGTATTTACTTTCCGCTGCAATACTAGTAAAAGAAATTCATGTGTGGTTTCTAGTAACAAATTAAATATACTGTTTAGCCTTAGTTTGAATTTTAAAGGAAAATTTACACCCCCACTCTGAGTTCCTCCCTTCCATCCGCCACCCTCCTTGCTGTGCTCCCCTCTCCTTCCAAGCCGCGCAATACCCCATCGCCTACGCACTACAATCTATCTCCCTCGCTGTGCATCTCCTCCTCCCTCAGTACGCCTCCACTCCATCCCGTGCACACCATTTCCCCTTCCACACTGCTCGCACGCCCTCACTAAGACCGCTTTCTTCCCCCCTTCACTACCTTTCTCCTCTCCGCCACACTCCCTTCCGCCTGCCCTCGCTACTCTCCTTAACGCCCTCCTGCTTTGACAAAATCTTTCCTTCGTGTGCTCCATCCTCTGCTGCTCTCCACATCCATGCTCCATACCGCTTGAATCTCCCCGTGGACGCAACTCCACCCTCTCCCATCCTCTCGCTACTCTCCTTAACGCCCTCCTGCTTTGACAAACTCTTTCCTTCATGTGCTCCATCCTCTGCTACTCTCCACATCCACGCTCCATACCGCTTGAATCTCCCCGTGGATGCAACTCCACCCTTTCCCATCCTCTCACTCTAGCCTACACAACTACCAAAAAAAATAATAAATAATTTTTTTATTGTTATTTTTTATTTTTATTTTTAATATATAATAATAATAATATATTATTATTATTATTATATAAATAAAAAAAAGAAAAAAATTTGTGTCTGGTTGGGCACGAACAATCGACAAGAACAAATCAAGATTTACTGTGGAGAAAATTCTAGTAGTTTCCAGAATGAGAGAGATGTCAATGCTAGATTGGACCAATTCGACAAAAAAGTCAACAAAAAGTATGCAGAGCTCAAGGCAGAGATCGACAAAAATAATAATGCATTAACATCAATCGTGACAGGGTTCAAGGCAGGAATAGAGCAAGGCATCAGTGCGTTGAAGGCAGATCAAAAGAAAACTCAAGAGTATCTCGACAGTATCTTGGCAAGATTACTGCTGCATACTTCGGTCTCCCCACCTAGCCATAACCCACCACTAGATCACTTTAATACACCTCATCCAAGCACGCCCAAAACGCCAAGACAACACGACACGACGCCATCCCATGAAGTTCCTTTCTTTAACATTCCATCCATATCAATTCCCCCAACACACGGGTACCGGATAAGGGTAAAACTAGAATTACCCAAATTTGATGGCGACGAAAAACAATGCATCGCGTGGATCAATAAAGCAGAAGAATATTTTGACATCCATAACATACACTACGATAGTGAAAAGATTAAATACGCCACCATGCAACTGGGGGGAATGCATATAATTGGTACATGTGGTGGAAGACTACAACTAGGGTCTGTTCCTTTAGTTGGAATAACTTTAAGAATGATCTTCTTAAAAGGTTTCGAGGTGTAACCGAGAGAGACTTCTTTGCCAAGATCACCAGATTGCAGCAGAAAGACAATGTAGATGAGTACACATGTAAATGGGAAGCTTTGGCAACTCGAGTTCCAAAACTACCTTAGAACGCTCTATCATTATATTTTGAGATATATCAAATTTAGAAATCAGTTATTCAGCTGTATCATTATATTTGACAAGTGGGATAAAACATTATGCAGTTATTTTACCCAACTAGGGCTCTTTGGAAGTGATGCGCACCTCTTGAGGAAGATGATTTTCTGGGTTTGGATGGCAATTTCTTAAAGTTTCTTTCGTTTTATGCTCTTGCTAAAGGTGATGCTTTGATTTGTTGGCTAAACACTTGAACAAGGAGGTATCTAGGGTTTTGCTTGAGCTCTCTTTGTTAAATACATGTTTGTGGATTGAATGGTAGCCATTAGAGCTGCCTTTTGTCTTGGCTAGGTCATTTTTTAGCCTTTAGTAATCTTGGTTTACAAAAGCACGTCCCTTTTAGAACTCCTTCCAGGGTTAGAACCTTAAGCCTTTAGGTTTCGTCATCCAAAGCTAGGATAAGCTTCTCAAAGGAAGGCTGGTCACATCCTTAGATGCCCTAGGGTAAGGGTAAAACCTAAAACCCTTGTCCTCAAACTATTTTCCTTCAAATCTCTTGCATTTTCATGTGTAAATTTGCATTTTCATGGTAGTATTAGGGTTAGAATTAGGCCTGCATTTTTATGTCTAAAACCCTAAAAATAAAAAAAATTAAAATTTTCAATTTTCGGGCCTCCCTAAAATTTCGTCCTCCTACCCTAAAATTTGGCCTGTCCATTAAAGCCCTAAAATCCCTAAGGCGGAATTATAGGGAACCCTAAAAGTACAAAAATTGTAAAAATTTCAAATGCTGCCCTAAAAAGCCTTAAAACCGTCCTTTTATGGACTGTAGTCTGTAACAGCAACTAGGGCTGCTCCCCTAACCTTCTACCATCCCCCTCTTCCTTCTACCTACCTTGTCTCCCTTTGTAGTGGCCTCGGTCCTCTCTTTTAGCAGCCATACAAGGGCTGTTACAACACCTTTTTTCTACCTGCCCTAGTCTGCAAAAAGTGGCAGACTGTCCCTTATGACAACCACCTAAACCTGCAAGATAAATACACAAAAACAACATCAAAAGGTTAGTCAAACGATGTATCTAATTGTTGTTGAATTCAAAGCCAGAAATTTACATTAAATACAACTGATATAGGATTGAAACTCATTGTTGATGACTGTCATACACTGCTATAGACTGGCGACAAAAGGTTGAAGATGGTGTGATTACGTTAAATACATAAATTACTTTCTTTTGATTACATGAATGCTGCTACAAGTCATCATAATTAGGAATGTCATTATCATACTACTGCCATCTTGTTTATATCAGACCTATTGTTGTTTGGCTAACTACATATTGCTACCATTACATTTATGTTTGATTGGATGGTTGCATATGAATGATGGTGAATGCTTATACTTGTTGAATATTTTAAAGGTGTTTGTCAAACTTTCTAATCAATGGTTCTACCCTTTCATTGGCTGTTGAATGACTTTTGACACCATATCTCCACACATTGTTAAATGATGTCGATATGACCTAAAGTGGGAATTGGTTACTTATCATGAATGAAAGCATTAATGAATGAAATTGATATACTGATTCATATTTCCAAGATTCATCTTCTTATGTAGTATGTTTTCTTCATTCTTAAATCGACGCCATAAAGGCACTGATCACTAACCCCTTGCAAAGAAGATATAATTTGGTGTCTAAGTGTCCTTATAGACTTGCAATTAGGGCTCTCCCCTAGGAGGTTCCAACTTCCAAAGAAGTTTGGGGAAGTGACCAAGATGACAGTGGTCACTTTCTCCTATATTTGCTTATCGGTGACTAGCCCTGCTAGTTCATCCGGTAACACTGCTGTTGGCACAATTTTTAGGATTGTATGCACAAAAAACGAGGCAGCGCTCTGCACAGTTTTCGAGGCAAAAATTTCTATCATCTGTGGTAGAGATAAGTTGTACTCATTGATTCTATTACTGCTGTACTATTTAAACAAGAAATAATAAAAAATATCCTCTCTCATAGGTTTTCCCTTCAGGGTTTTTCGGATTTCCTGGGCTAGTTGGCCAAAAATTCAGAGCCTGAATTTTTTTTTGTCACTGATATTAATTCAGCTCTCAGTAGTGTGGTAGAGATCTTCTTGTGTTTCTAATTCTGAGTTGTTTATGAGTAAATAATTCATTTGCCGACTGTATGTTGAATGAATTTAAATATTAGACAATGTATCAGTGTAATTAGAAATCAGAGTTGATGTTTGAGTAAAATTCTACATGGTATCAGAGCGTTGTTGGGAAAAGGGGCAGAATTAACAGGTTGTGATTTCCAGACTTCAGAGTGAGTTTTCTTTTGTACATTAGAGGCAGATTTGGACTTACCTTTTTAGTGGGATGGCTACTAGGTTAAGGTTGGAGGACAGGTTGGATGGGGCAACCAACTTTATTCCTTGGAAAGCAAGGATTGTACTTATTCTGCAGGAGAACGAGTTGTGGGATGTAGTGAACAACACAAGCAAATCCAGTCTAGGTACCTGCTTCTACTGATGCGGTAGTGTTGGAAACCTCAACAAGAAGGACATCAATGCAAAGAGGATCATCCTTGATGTGGTGAAAGGTCATGTGATCCCACATGTGTGTGGTAAGGACTGTGCATATAAACATGTGGGATGCCTTAAACAATTTGTACCTAAGTTCGAATGAAAATCGAAAGATGTTATTGAGAAAGAAGCTGAGAGCAATAAGGATGGCTGCATCTGAAAATGTTGCTTACTACCTTACCAGGATTATTTAGGGGAGGGATGAGCTTGGAGTTGTTGGGGAGAAGGTTGATGGCAGTGAGCTAATACGGACAACCTTGAATGGTGTGACAAAGCCATGGGTTGTTTTCGTGAAGGCCATTGTAGCTAGAGAGAACACGCCTTCTTGGGACCGTCTTTGCGACGACTTAATTCAGGAGGAGACCAGGAGAAATTATGTGCAAGATAGCTCATCAAATGGTAAGGAAAGAGAGGACAGTGTTGTCTTGTTATCCACATGCAAGAAGTCCAAGAAGGGCCCTAAGGGAGGGCTAAGCAGTAGAGAGGTGAGCAGAAGGACCTAAGCAAAGTCAGGTGTTATGCATGCAATGAGTTTGGCCATTATGCTGGCCAATGTCCTAACAAGAAGTGGGGAAAGTGGGAGGAGGAACAAGTTGCAATTACAACTGGGATAGAGAGTTACTTTGCAAAGTTTGAGGAAGAATTCTCTCTTGTCACAACTGTTTCGAGTTGCGATAGTAGCCGACCTATGGATGCAGGGAAATGGATAATTGAGAGTGCATATTGTGATCACATGACTGGGATGCGAGATGCATTCCTCACTATACAGACAATTCCTGAGCAACTCATACAAGATGCATTCAGAGAAGTGGGACGAGTACGGTTCCAACTAGAGTTTGTAGAGCTTCTGGAGATATCAAGAGTGCTCTATGATCCAAGGCTCAGAGATAACAGACTCTCTATTCTAGCCTTGGAAGGTGTAGGGTATGCAGTAATGTTCAAGAAGGAACACATTTATTTTTCCACTAGGAGTGGATCCGATTGATCATGTGTTGATAGGTCATCGAAGAGATGGTGAGTATGTAGTGCGTGTCCATCCTACATTTGTAGGATTTGGGGGGATGACATGTTTTGAGTTTGAGACATATGGAGAGCAAGAAGCTCCAAGGATTGATGTGTCGCTGAGTAGTCAGTCCTCAGTTTAGGAGAGAGAGAAAGATGCTCTAGAGATTGAAATGGTACTGAGTATTCAGTCTTCGATTTAGGGGAGTAAGCGAGAGGCTACATCTTCCAGTGCTAGCAAGAGGGTCAGCTGGTATGGCATGTCATTGATGGATGAGCGAGATGAGATTTCTTAACATGAGGCACTAGTGCAGACTATAGGATCTACAGAGGGATGGCTTCCAAAGATAGAGGGAGCTTTTACAGTTGACAATGTGAGGCTAGAGTGTGATTTTGTTGGAGAACAAGCCAAAAGGACTTCTTGCACAAAGCGGAAGTGGTGAGTGTTGTAACTCAGGATGTCCTTCATGAGAGGGTGCCTAACATGAAGGGACATTAAACTTGACCTTTCTAGAGAGGAGTTTAGAAAGGGTGGGCTTTTCTTATATTGTGTGAGAAGCATATGAGCAGATTACTAGCTTTGGCAAAGAAGCAATTTATCTTCTTTAGGGATAAGTGTTGATTTTTCTAGAGCAGCATGGAGAGCCATTCTCTTAGGAGAATGGGGACATCTGGTCAAGGACCAGGATATGGAACCAGTCCAGCACTGGGGGAACTCATCCTTGAGGTAAGTAGCAATTCTATTGAATAGAGACATCTGGTCAAGGACCATGATGTGGAACCAGTCTAGCACTGGGGGAACTCAACCTTGTGTTGAGTAGCCATTCCGTTGAAAGGGGACATCTGGTCAAGGACCATGATGTGGAACCAGTCCAGCACTGGGGGAACTCAACTTTGTGTTGAGTAGCCATTCTATTGAATGGAGACATCTGGTCGAGGACCAAGATGTGGAACCAGTCCAGCATTGGGAGACTCAGCCTAGAGCTGAGTGGCCATTCCTTGAATGGAGGCAAGTGGTCAGTTACTAGGAAGATGAACCAGTCTAGCACTGGGGGACTCAACCTAGGGCTGAGGGCCATTCTCCAAGAGAATGGAGGTGCTTGGTCTGTAACTAAGTATTTGACCTTGGGTCAAATTATGCAGCCTATGGCCGAGGCACCTGTCTGTTACTCGGATATCACTATAAGCCCTAGACCGAGTCTGGGCATGTGAGGCACTTCTATCCTTGATCTGTGGGCTTTGTGATATTCTCCAAGGCTTATCTACCCTTGGTTAAGACACCTAGTACCTGATCTTGGTGGCACATGGAGTGTGAGATAAAAGACTTAGTAATTCTCTCTATTTATGATGATGTATTTTGAGTGGGGATCAAGGACCCTTATGACCACTTGTTTTGACCACAGGGGCACTTGAAGAAGGCTAAAGCAAAAGTAAAAAATACATAAGGACCCTTAGACCACGAAGGAATCAAAGTGAAAGTGCAAAAAGACCTTTAGTACCACTAAAGGTAAAAGTCAAAGAAATAAAAGAATAAAATATTATTATTTTGTTCTTTTAAGTTTTGGTCCACTTACAGGTGATTCAAAGGTTATAAAAGAAGATCAATCCATTTCATTATTACATACACTTGCTCATGCACTTACAACTACTCGAGAGATTTTTGTTGGTCTTGAAGAGAAGGAAATTTTTTGTGGTTATGCCCTAGCATGGAGGATTCTAGCTAGGGAACCCACACTTGTTACAATAAGCCCTAAGCTAGGGTTTCATGGTGATCTCTTGCAACACTATCTTCTTCCTCATCAGAGGCTAGGTTTTATCGTAGACCTCTTCACCTCACGGCAGCCTTCATTACTCTTCACTGGCATCATTATTCCTTCACGGTCAGCCTCGGTCTCTTCACGGGCATGCTTAGGGCAACAACCTAAGGTCAAATCTTTTCTTCGGGTAGCTCCCTCTGCCCTCTGTCACCTACGGCAAGCCCTAGCAGGGTTTAGGCAAGCTGCCAGCACCCTCGGGCAATTGCCACTGGCCCTGGGAAGCTACAGTTTGCCTGCTATAGACTTTGGGTAGGCAGCAGCAGGGCTTAGGCAGACAAACAAAGGCATGGACAGACAACAACTTTGCTTGGGCAGGCTTCTAGGCTAGCAGATAAGGCTCAGGCAAGCTTCTGGGAAGGCAGACATGGCTCGGGCAGGTTTCCGGGCAGACAGACAGGGCTTGAGCAAGTTTCCGGGCAAATAGATAGGGCTCGGGCAGACAAACAAAGGCATAAGCAGGAAGCCGTATAGTCCGGGAAGGCAGCAGTACAGTTCAGGCAGGAAGCTGTACACTCGGGTCACAGCTCTGGGCAGCCTTGGGAAGCAATAAAAATATCTTGGGCAGCTAATATGAGATTCTGGGCAGCTAAGAGAAATTAGAGCAAAAAGGCCCTAATTTTTTTTGTTGTTGTAAAATTCATCTTTTGTGGATTTTTTTATCTGTGGTACAAACCCATTAGGGTTTGAGAATTACTGAGAAACTCAGTCATCTCATTTAAGAGATGAATTACTAATGCTTTTTGGGTTTTTGTCCTTTAAAGGTTTCCCCTTGAAAAACTACTGTGCTCAGTGTGTGTGATGTTGTTGATGTTTCTACTGCACTTGTCTTTTGTTATCTTACAGTCTGCAAAATTTTAAAGAAATCATGCTAATGCTAAATTTCAACATGGTATTTAGAGCTTAGCATGTGAAGACCCAGTATAAGGCAGATTACTGTTGTCTTCCTAGACCTTGGGATATTTTGCAGACTTGGACAACTGACCAGTAGCAAAGATGGATACCAACATCTTCAGACCAAAAGAAAAACTTGAAGGTTCAACCAACTACAATTCTTGGAAGGCTAGGCTTACAACCATACTGGAGGAAAATCACCTTTGATGATACGGTGTTCAACACCATAGAAGAGCCAACATCTAATGCTGGCAGAATTGCTTACAAGAAGAAACAGGCTAAGTCTAGAAGGATCATCTATGATTTTGTCAACGAAGCTTAATTCCCAACAACATCACTTCATTGAAGACTGCCAAAGAATGCTTTGACACCTTGGCGAACCTGTATGAGAAGAAGGCTCCCGTTAGAAGAGAGTCTTGGATAAAAGGCTCCGAACATTGAAGATGAACAAGGATGAAGGAGTTGCACCTTTCTTCACAAAGATTACACAGGTAAGAGATCAACTTACTGCTATTGGTATTGCTGTAGATGACGATGATCTTGTGCAGATTGTAGTCGATGGTCTCCTAAAAGTCTGGGGAAACATTTCTGGCATCTGTAAGTGGATGTGAGAATCAGTCAGACTTCGATAGATTGTGGCATGATTGCTTGGAAAAAGAAGGAAGGGTTTCACGGAAGGCAACTGGTACGAAGGAAGGAAACCTTGCACTTACAACAAAGACAGAGAAGTTCAAGAAGCCCTTCCCTCAGTAAAAGAAGGGAAAGAAACCACAAGGTAAGCACATTGATGTTTCAAAAGTGGAATGCTATAATTGTCACAAGTTTGGGCACTTTGCTAAGGATTGCCGACAACCCAAGAGAAAGTTCAAAAGAAGATTCCAAGCCTCTGTTGCAGAAGAAGAAGAAGAACACCAAGACTACTAAAGAAGAGGAACCTAGAAGAGAATACTACCTGATCTCTACCCTCTCTGGATCCATCACTGATAGTGCTAACTCCTGGTTAGTAGATAATGGTGCCTCCAGATATATGACAGGAAATCGTGGAGCACTCACCAGTTATAGAAAGAAGTTCACTACTCAAGTAGAAGTTGGAGATGACTCCACTTACAGAATTGAAGGAGTTGGGTCAACCTCACTTCAACTGGATTTAGGTACAGTCTTACATATTGATGATGTCTTATATGTTTCTGGCTTAAAGAAGAACCTCCTCTCTGTTGCTGGTTTAGAGGACAAGGGCTACAAAGTCCTCTTCATGGATAAGAAAGTCCTGTGGGCAAAGAATGAGAAGCTAAGCTCAGTTGTACAGATTGGGGTTCGAGAGGGAGGTCTTTATAAGGCTTCCGGAAATTCCACTCATGCATTGGTTCACCACATAGTTGATCCATGTGAGCTGTGGCATCGGAGGTTTGGACACCTTCACTATACAGCTCTTCCAGGCCTACAAAAGATGGTTATAGGTATGCCAAAGATTTCTCCCAAACATGATGGAATTTGCAAAGGTTGTGCTCTAGATAAGAACACTAAGAAATCCTTCTCGAGAAGCAAGAACAAATCTAAAGGTATATTGGATTTGATTCACTCTGACATTTGTGGGCCTATGTCTTCACCCTCCTTGAGTGGGTGCTTGTATTATGTCTTGTTCATAGATGATCATTCTCGGAAGTCATGGATTTACTTCCTCAAGGCCAAAAGTGAAACTTTTGACAGGTTCAAAGAGTTCAAGGCTCTGATTGAAAATCAGATAGGCAAACTCATCCGTATCCTGAGGTCAGATAACGGAGGTGACTATGAATCTAATTAGTTTGATGATTTTTGGTGAGAAGCAGGAATCAAGAAAGAGCTCACTTTACCATACAACCCTCAATAGAATGGGGTTGCTGAAAGGAAGAACATAACTATCTGTGAAGCTACTAAAGCCATGTTGACTGATCTAGATCTTCCTTTATCTTTGTGGGTTGAAGCTGCTTGTACTGATGTGTACATTTAAAACAGGAGCCCTCATGCTATCTTGGGGGAAAAGAATCCAGAAGAAGTCTTCACCAACAAGAAACCTGCAATTGACCACATGAGGATTTTTGGCACTCCGGTATACAGGTATACATTCACGTGCCAAAAGAAAAGAGGGCTAAGCTAGAGCCTTCCGGAAAGAAAGGTATATTTGTCAGTTATAGTGACAGCTCGAAGGCCTACCGCATCTATGTCCTTGGATAGAGATACATTGAAGTCGATAGAGATGTGATCTTCCATGAGGAAGCTGTGTTTCGTCAAACACACACAAGAGCTTTCAAAAGAAGATGAAGGACCTCCTCTTGAGATTCCAGATTCAAAAGTTCAGAGGGAGGAAGAGGAATTTGAGAATCAAATTCCAGATGCACCTGAGGAAACTGAAAGTCCACCAGAAGAGCTGCTTGAAGTTCCTCCTTCCAAAAGAAGAGCTGCTTGGTACTGAGGAACGGTACAAGAAGCTGAGAAGCATAAAGCTCCTCTCGGGATGTTCAGAGATAGCATAAGGCCACATAAGTACTCCGGTCTTATGAGCCAGCTCATCGATGCTGAACCTTCCACGTACAAAGAAGCAGCAAGTCAACAGGTATGGGTTGATGCCATGATTGAAGAGTACAGTTCAATCATGAAGAATGATGTATGGGAAGTTTTTCCTAGATTGACAGGAAAGTCAGTGGTAACATCCATATGGCTTTACAAAACCAAGCATGCTGCTGATGGCAGCATTGAGAAGTACAAAGACAAATTTGTAGCTCATGGCTTTACTAAAAAAGAAGGCATTGATTATGATGAGACATCTGCTCCTGTCGCTAAGTATACTACTATCAGAACCATCATTTCTCTTGTTGTAGTATTCAGATGGAAGTTATATCAGATGGATGTAAAGCCAACCTTCCTCAATGGCAAGATTGATGAGAAAGTCTACATCGATAACCTGAAGGCTTTGTGACTCATGGGAATGGGAATAAGACCTATGTGTGTAAACTGAAGAAATCCTTGTATGGACTCAAACAGGCTCTGAGAGTCTGATATGCGAGGATGGATGGATTCCTCCACAACTTGGGGTTTTCCAAAAGTATTGCTGACTCCAATTTGTATTTTAAGGTTGTTCATAATCATATCTTGATCCTTGTCCTATATGTGGATGACTTGTTCCTTACAGGTGAGGAACAACTGATAACATAGTGTAAGTGGTAGCTCATGTCTGAATTTGAAATGAAGGATCTTGGTTTGATGCATTATTTTCTTGCCTTGGAGGTCTGGCAAAATCCCGGTGAGATCTTCTAGACACAAGGGAAATATGCAGCGAACATCTTGTAGACACAAGACTGCAAATCCATGAGCGTACCCATGACCACCAACTTGACAAAGTTGCGAGACTTAGCCACTAGTTCATAAGGTGTGCACTGTGGACTCTACTCTGTATAAATAGCTCATTGGATCCTTAATGTATCTCGTACACACGAGACCCTATATCTGTTACACAGTGAATGCTCTGAGTCAGTTCATGTCCGATCTGAAGCACATACACTGGGTAGTTGCCAAACATGTTCTCATTTTTGTGTGAGGTACTATCACTTATGGGCTCAGGTATACTTCCATTAGTGGAGTATTGTTAGTAGGATATGCTGATTCGGATTGGGCTTGCTGTGCAGTAGACCGGAAAAGCACCTCCGGTTATTGCTTAAGTATGGAATTTGCATGATCTCTTGGTCTAGCAAGAAACAGGGTTCCATAGCACATAGTACAGATGAGGCCGAGTTTATTGCTACAAGTGATGCCTGCAAGGAAGCAGTTTGGCTCAGGAAACTACTATCTGATTTGTTCGGTGGAAAGCTTGACTCAACGATCATCCATTGCGATTATCAGAGTTGCTTTAAGCTTTCAAAGAATTCGGTGTTTCATGATAGATCTAAACACATTGAAATGAAGTACCATTTCATTAGAGACCTAGTATAGAGAGGTACTCTGAAGTTGCAGTACATTCGTACAAATGAACAGATCGTAGATATCCTGACCAAGCCTCTGACAACAACAAAGTTCGTGTACTTTCGTGATAAGCTTGGCATGGCAGAGAATACCTCTCGCTAAGAGGGAGTGTTGATTTTTGCTGAGCAACATCGAGAGCCATTCTCTTAGGAGAATGGAGACATCTGGTCAAGAGGTGGAACCAGTCTAGCATTGGGGGAACTCATCCTTGAGCTGAGTAGCCATTTTGTTGAATGGAGACATCTGGTCAAGGACCATGATGTGGAAACAGTCCAACACTGGGGGAACTCAACCTTGTGTTGAGTAGCCATTCTGTTTAATGGGGACATCTGGTCAAGGACCATGATGTGGAACCAGTCCAGCATTGGGGGACTCAACCTTGTGTTGAGTAGCCATTTTGTTGAATGGAGACATCTGGTCGAGGACAAGGATGTGGAACCAGTCCAGCACTGGGGGACTCAACCTAGAGTTGAGTGGCCATTCCTTGAATGGAGGCACCTGGTTAGTTACCAGGAAGATGAACTAGTCTAGCACTAGGGGACTCAGCCTAGGGCTGAGAGCCATTCTCCGGGAGAATGGAGGCACTTGGTCTGTTACCAAGTATTTGACCTTGGGTCAAATTATGCAGCCTATGGTTGAGGCACTTGGTCTGTTACCAGGATATCACTATAAGCCCTCTGTTACCAGGATATCACTATAAGCCCTAGATCGAGTCTGGGCATGTGCGGCACTCCTATTCTCAATATGTGGGCTTTGTGATCTTCTCCAAGGCTTAGCTACCTTGTTAAGACACTTAGTACCTGATCTTGGTGGCACATGGAGTGTGAGATAAAAGCATTAGTAATTCTCTCTATTTATGATGATGTGCTTTGAGTGGGGATGAAGGACCCCTATGACCACTTGTCTTGACCACTGGGTACTTGAAGAAGGCTAAAGCAAAAGTAAAAATTACATAAGGACCCTTAGACCACAAAGGAGTCAAAGTGAAAGCGCAAAAAGACCTTTAGTACCACTAAAGGTAAAAGTCAAAGAAATAAAAGCAGTGTAGCAAATATCTCCAATTTCTCCCAATATTTCCGGTTTCTCCCGAGTTTTTCTTGTTGTTGATTTGTCCTATATTTCATAAATCTTCAAGTCTAAGTTTATTTTTGTCGATATTTTTCGATAATTTATGATATTTTTCCCGATATATCCGATAAGTTTCTTTCCAGGACCTCGGTGATATATTCCTCGACACGATATTTGCAACATTGAATAAAAGAATAAAATACTATTATTTTGTTCTTTTAAGTTTTGGTCCACTTACAGGTGATTCAAAGACTATAAAAGAAGATCAATCCATTTCATTATTACATACACTTGCTCATGCACTTACAACTACTCAAGGCAGATTTTCGGTTGGCTTGAAGAGGGAAATTTTTTGTGGTTATGCCCTAGCATGGAGGATTCTAGCTAGGGAACCCACACTTGTTACAGTAAACCCTAAGCTAGGGTTTCATGGTGATCTCTTGCAGCACTATCTTCTTCCTCTTCACAAGCTAGGGTTTCATCCTAGACCTCTTCACCTCATGACATCCTATATTACTCTTCAAGTGCAACCTCAGTCTCTTCACGGGCAGGCTTAGGGCAGGAGCCTAAGGCCAAATCTCTTCTCTGGGTAGCTCCCTCTGCCCTTCGTCACCTATAGCAAGCCCTAGCAAGGCTTGGGCAGGCTCCCAACACCCTCGGGCAGCTGCCACTAGCATCGGGCAGCTACAGTCTGCCTGCTACAGACTTCGGGCAGGCTTCTGGGTTGGCAGACAATGCTCGGGCAGGCTTTCGGGCTGGCANAACCCCCTCGGGCAGCTGCCACTAGCATCGGGCAGCTACAGTCTGCCTGCTACAGACTTCGGGCAGGCTTCTGGGTTGGCAGACAATGCTCGGGCAGGCTTTCGGGCTGGCAGACAATGCTCGGGCAGGCTTTCGAGCAGGAAGACAGGGCTCGCGCAGGTCTTCAGGCAGACAGACAGGGCTCGGGCAGACAAATAGAGGCATGGGCAGGCAGCCGTACAGTCCGGGCAGGTAGCTGTACAATTTGGGCAGGTAGTTGTACACTTGGGCAACAGTTTTGGGCAGCAAGAAAAATATCTTGGGCAGCTTAATCTGAGATTCTGGGCAGCTGAGAGAAATTAGGGCAAAAAGGCCCTAATTTGTTTTTTTTGGTAAAATTCATCTTTTGCGGATTTTTTATCTGTGGTACAAACCCATTAGGGTTTGAGAATTATTGAGAAACTCAGTCATTTCATTTAAGAGATGAATTACTAATGCTTTTGGGGTTTTTGTCCTTTAAAGGTTTCCTTGTGAAAAACAACTGTGTTCAGTGTGTGTGATGTTGTTGATGTTTCTACTGCACTTGTCTTTTGTTATCTTACAGTCTGCAAAATTGTAAAGAATTCATGCTAATGCTAAATTTCAACAATAAGTTGGAAGTGAGGGATAACACTTTCCTTGGTAAGAGGGAGTGTTGAATTTTATACCAAGGAAGTGTTCCTCTAGTGTCTTTGTGCCTAAGTCACTAAAATGGGACAAGTGACATGACCCTTTCATTAATTGCTTGAGAAATGTAATTAATGTCACTTTAGAGTTCTAAAGTGACTTTTCAATTAAATTTAAGTTGTTGAGAGAAAAATTATTTAATGGAGAGAAAAGTGATTTTTCTCATTCATTGATGTGATATCACTAGATTAAATGTGGGCCCTTGATCTAGTAACTGTTCGACTTCCCTAGAAGTGGAAATGAAAAGACAATGGAAAAGTAATAAAAAGACACTTTATTCCTCATTTGCACTCACCCAAGAGAGTTGGAGAGGAGTCTACTTCTTGAGAGGACAGTCCAAGAGAGTTGGAGAGAGGTTGAGTTCTTGTGAAGAGAAATCAAGTTTGAGGAGAGAGAGAGGCAGCCTGAGAAGGGCATGAGTTTCAAGGAGTAAGGTACAGCAGCAGCAGCTTGCTATCCAAGGAGGCAGCACCCATCCCTAGGACCGTACAACAGCAATAAAGGACCACACTGATGAAGGAGAGACTGGGCATGAATTTCTAGAATTATGGCACAGTTTTCGAGGAGGGCCGTTCTGCATTTAATGCAGGCCATACACAGCAGTACCTTCCTGTAACAGCTGACACATTTTGGGGATTGTGAATGGCACAGAAATAGAATTATAAATTGCTTTTTTTAGTGGGAAGACATATCAAGGAAGCTGACTGAACAATACAGTCCATACATTGCTGCTGTTTGCACAATTTTCAGGACTGTGTATGCACAGAAAATGAGGCAGCTTTCTGCACAGTTTTTAAGGCAAAAATTTCAACCATCTATGGTAGGGATAAGTTGTACTCACTGATTATATTACTGTTGTCCTATTGCGAGAAGAAATAATAAAAAACAATCCTCTCACAGGTTTTTCCTTCGGGGTTTTTCCTGGGCTAGTTGGCCAAAAATTCAGAGTCTGATTTTTTTATGTGAGACTGATATTCAATTCTGCTTTCAGTAGTGTGGTGGAGATCTTCTTGTGTTTCTAATTCTGAGTGTTTATGAGTAAAGAATTCATTTGCAGACTGTATGTTGAATGAATTTAAATATTAAACAATGTATCCGTGTAATTAGAAATCAGAGTTGAAGATTGAGTAAAATTCTACAGACTTGCTAGCCAAATGAGTTTTTTTGACTTGCTGATGAGGTGGACATGTTGACTCAGTCAATGTCCATTTTGGACTTAAAAAAATCATACTGCAAAGATTTAGTGGCACTGGGCATATTACAGCCACTTAGAAGTGCAAATATCATATAAATTATACCCACGCTGGGAGCTAGAGACTCTAAAGCAGCTAATATTTACTGAAGACTTCTTTCTTACCTGCTTGTGAGGGTTGTGTAAGAGGAACTAATGTGTTGGGTTGAGGACCGAGGTGTAAGCCAAACTAACATGAATTTCGAGTAATACTTAAAACCCGCGAGTATAACTTAACTCGCCAGCCAAATGAGTTTTGAAGTTTTTCGACTTGCTGATGAGGTGGACATTTTGACTCGGTCAATGCTCATGAGTTCTTGGGAGTCCTGACTCAAGTCAGCAAGTTCTACTTGCAAAGTAATAATTTGACTTGTTGGGTCTTCTATAAATGCCCAAAGAACAATGTGGATGAGTTTATTTTCATCCTCTTCCTCACGATTTATTGACCAAGTCAATGAGTTCTACTTGCAGATTGTGAGTTTGACTTGTCGACCCCTTTATAAATGCCCAAACATGGCATGGATGAGTTCATTTTCATCCTCTTACCTCACTCTTTATATTTTTGTACTTGCTGAGTTTTTTCGGTGTTTGTCCTGAGTCGAGTCAAACACTTGAAAGTTGAATCTTTTGCTTTGCCAAGTCTTGTGCCAAGTCAAGTCTGATGAGCGTCCAGCACCTTGCAGTTATGTGTGACGTTATAAACTGTTAATGTCTGAATGTGAGGGCTGAGGTAGCCCTCTTGCATATCAACTATCAAGCTTTAATATAACAAATGTCAACATCAAACATTGGAAGTGTAATGTCCTCTTTTGCCTAGGCATTGAGGACCAACCCGCTAACTTATCTGATTCCTGTGGGTTTGAGCGGGTATTGACAGTCAGGGAATCAACTGAAGACTGATGCCATCTACAGAAGATCTAGGGCATCAATATTATATCACCATTGGGTCGAAGAGGGCCACCAGAGCCAAAGGCCACCTGCATGCATGACATTTGAGCATTATTTAATGATGCATGCACCCGATTACGTCTCCATGCGCATGCATGCAAGTCCACTGCAAATTAGAAGTTAAACTGACCTAATTAGGTCAAAAGTTAGGGCTTTTGCAATTGAAAGTTATAGAAGAAAGATAAAGTGAATGGAGAAGATACTTATGTGATAATTGATTTGTGGAGTCGAATTGGAGAGCTTGGCGAGCTAAGTTGGGGTTGAGCGCATGCTCAGCTAACTGGTGTATTTCGATAGCGAAATCTATCTGCCCTAGTTCATCATCAGGTTGGATCATACAGGTTCAGCACTAGTTCATCATCAGGTTACATTCAGCAGTTATTCCGGGAGGTTGATTATTCATCCAGCCAGAGGGTTTCACCGTCACACCGTGTCACCGTGATCAGAGACAAAGCAAGCACATCATCTGGGCTCCCAACAACAGCTTATTTATTCGATCTATATACTGGTATGTACATGCATTGATTTCTCCTATTTTATAGCATCTCCGTATTTTTCTAGGGCACATATTTGCATGCAACTGCATACATGCAAAGTTCGGGGTTTGCTTTCCTATTTGATTAAGGAGTAAATCTATTAGCCATCTATAGTATACCCATAAACAGGACAATACCAGTTTGGAATATTACAGTGGTATCAGAGCTGGTTTTCCTGCCAACCTGAGTGGGAATCTATTGAGGGTTTCCATTTCATCTCTACATTTAAGTTTGACGGTTGGAGTCATTGAGGGACATCCAGGCCTCATGGCATTCGTTTTTCTTCAATTCATACTCCCTACCACATCAAGACTACTGGTGAAACTGTCAGAACTTTCGTCCGTTTGCCATTTGATTTCTGAATCCAAAAGCAGGGATGCCTTCCGAATGCAAATTCCACAAACAATAGGGCTACCCACAACACTCTGGAATCTTACTGACAATGCACTTCCTTCAATAATCTTGGCCCTTGCATCCAGCAGGACAAGTGGTGTGTTCGATCCCACACGAGCATATATATCCATCCCAGTTGAGCCATAGACCATGCTAGTGATAGCACTTCAGAACCTATAACTGCCGTGATAATATGAGCGCGTGCAGTCCACATAGTGCCTGTTCGCCGAGGGCGTCCATCGTCATCAAATTTATGCAAATCTAAGTTATCGCCATTGCGATAGCTTGAAGGTAAATCTACCTGTAGAGAATTTAGAGTGCCCTCCTGATCTATGGCGACTCAAATAAAATGTATATAAACCTTTCACTTAATTCTGTATCGGATTCTACTCAAGTTTCGAACCGGAGATCTGCCATAAGCTGTTGTCTTTTTCCGTTGTCCAGTACTGCACGGAAAGGGCCTGTGTGGTCTCATTCGCTTTGAATACTGAAAATTATCACATATAGGAATCTTTCGAATCCTAGAGTCAGAGGCGATCTTCAAAGAAAGGAAAATAGATGAATAAACTGCTACTGCTGGACTGAATCTTAATGGGAGTATGAAGAATCCTCCTTCGCCTCGATTAATCTATTCGGTGGAGCGATGATTCCGCCATGTTCCTTGACGGATAATAAAGCACATAGAAACAATTAGTTGTTGCCGATTGAAATCTTCGAGCCTTGTTGTACATGGATCGCTTGGATAGATTTTATATTGAAGTTATAAGAATCTTTTCACCAAACAGTACCTGCCACGATTGAACGTCTCAGTTGCCTATGTTGAATATAGAGTCCAGATATTCTATGCATCGTCATTGACCATTTAATGGCCGCCCAGAAGTGCCGTTGTCTCTTAGTTCACTATTTGCAGTAGCCGTCCGTTGATTTACTCGGCCTCCTCCTTCCTCATACTGGTAAATCTGCTTTAAAATTGAGCGTTGGAGATCTCTTTCCAGTCAATCTGAGTGTTAGTAATTGCATTGGCGTCCTTCGCACCTCCCGCATCAGTCTGGAAAATAGCACGCTTCCACGTCAAGGTTCTTATCTCACGTTTGGAGTATCCACCTATACCAGATCTGTTATTTCTAGTTGACCACCAGCGAAGACATTGAAGATGATACTATCCCTTATGAACAGCAGATTATAGACTTGAGTTGCTTCAAACATGCGGTAGTACCATTGCACCCGCCATCTAGTCCCATGCTTCTCAATAACACAAAGACAAGCATGCAAAGCCTCTACAACTCGTTCATGAACAACCACTGATGGATCCCGAAGTGCAACCCACACAGCATCCACAAATACAGGCATAGGGACATTAAATACTGTTGGTGCATTCTCAGCCATTTCTTTCAAAATCAAAACAGCTGCAAAACGGCGATACTCTACTCTTTCACCTTTGAGCCAGTCCAAAGCAGTCTTGACCTGGTGTTATTCATATAAAGGGGAGGTACTGTGGTTACATTTGATTTACATTTTTAGTCTGAAATATTATATGTCATCAGTCTTGCCAGTTGTGGGCATGCAAAAATTATAAATGAATCCAGGAGACCCATACAACATTACTCACAGGAGACAGAGACAAAGAAGAGGAGTTAGAGGACATAGATTTGGGGAATAGAGAGTATCAGTTTGAAAAAGGCAAAGAAACAATGGCCGATGATGATAAAATAATGTTCAATAGTCTCATATCAGCCATAAAAGAACTCACCACTGGGCAAAAGAAATGATGAGCACCTTCAGGCAAATGGCTGAGAAGAATGGGCCCACCCCACATAATCCCTTATTTCCCAACAGTGATAGGGTATCCACCAGCAGTAGTAGGGAGTACTTATATACCAACATGCAGAGCCATCCCCATATACACAAGCCCTTCTGACCTACCATGCCTCAATTCTTAGATAGTCCAGCTATAGTGCCTCTAGCACAAGTAGAACCAGAAGAACCCATGAGTGCCTATCTGAGAGAATACAGAGCTTTAGGAGAGGACTTCCATTCAACTATGACCTTCACTGACTTCTGCCACTTTAAAAGTAAGAACAAACCCAAAGCTTATAATAGGCCATTTACCCAGAACTATGAGTTACAATGCACTGTAGGGAAACTGACTATCCCTACCTTTGAGGGCACTCGGGGTGGCCCAGCCAGGAATTGGGTACAGAAGTTGGATACATATTTCCAGCTCAACCCCATGATTGAGACAGATGCTATTAAATTGGCTACTTTGCATTTGGACGGAGAAGCACATGAGTGGTGGTATCACGGGTTAGTGACACTAGGTCACAACACCATCACATCGTACCCAGATTTTACACAGAGGCTTATTGAGCGGTTTGATCGGAAGGATCCTGAGGTACACTTTAGAGAGATGGCACAACTCAAGCAGACAGGTAGTGTAGATGCATTTATTTCAGAGTTTCATAGGATAGCAGTCATGGTGACAGATATATCAGAGAGCAGGTTGATTATGTTGTTCACTGAGGCTCTCACTGAACCCTTACGGGGACGGGTCAAGTCTTATAGGCCCACCACCCTAGCAGATGCCATCAGACGGACTAGAGATTTACAGGATGCAATACCCAAGGTTAGGCTTCCTCCCAAAACCAATTCCCCTGTTGAAGATGAAGAGAGGAAACCCGTCTAGAAAGAATGGATGGACAATAATACCCGACAGGACCTTTGAAGAAAAAAGTTATGTTTCACTTGCCAGGAACCATGGGTACCAGGTCACAGATGTTCAGGGAAGGGAAAGGCTTACTACATAGAGGCCTATTCTGACAATGGGGAGGATGATGATTATCCGGATCAGGAGCAGATAGAGACACCAGAGACAGTTAGGGAGTTGCCGCCCTCAGGAGGTACCATTGCTACCATGACAGGGGTTCCTAGATTCCACACTCTCCAAATTAGAGGTACCGTACAGGGCCACAGAGTGGGAGTGCTGATAGATGGTGGGGCATCCCACAACTTTATTGATGCTACATGGGTTAAAAGGAGAGACATTCAGATTGAGAGTTTTGATGGGTTTTCAGTAGCTGCAGCAAGTCACGACACCATGGAGTGTAGTTAGAGGATTCCTCAATTAACAGTTGGGAATTATACAGTGATGGAGACATTCTATGTGGTGGATGTACTTGACATGAAGGTGGTATTAGGAGTTCAGTGGATGTATTCCCTAGGGAAGTATTCCACAAACTACCAGACCATGGAGATGGAGAACACAGGAGTAGAGGGACGGAAGGTAGTATTGAGAGGGATGAATACCTACCCTCCCACGCTAGTGACATCACACAGGATGGAGGCAGTACTCCGACATGGGGATATCGAGGGAGAAACAGAGTGTTTTGTTACCTTCAGGAAACCACCAGATAAGGCCACACAACATCCAGCAGTATTCGAAGACTGTCTAGCAGGTTGACCTCCAGATAGGGGATTTGAGAGCTGCCCCCCCTTGATGATGAGGGGCAATTGATTTTGATTCCGGAGCACATCCTAGAGGTGCGAGAGCGGAAACTGAGGAATAAAATCATCAAAGACTACTTGGTTCAATGGAAAGATCTGCCTATAGAGGAGGTCACTTGGGAGACAGAACAGGTATTACAACACCCAGCTTTACAGTTGCTTGAGGACAAGCAAATTCGAGTGGGGAGGACTGTAATGTCCTCTTTTGCCTAGTCATTGAGGACCAACCCACTAACCTGTGTGATTCCTGTGGGTTCGAGCGGGTACTGACAGTCAAGGAATTGCCTGAAGACTAATGCCATCTACAGAAGATCTAGGGCATCAATATTATATCACCATTGGGTCGAAGAGGGCCACCAGAGCCAAAGGCCACCTGCATGCATGACATTTGAGCATTATTTAATGATGCATGCACCCGATTAAGTCTCCATGCACATGCATACAAGTCAACTGCAAATTAGAAGTTAAACTGACCTAATTAGGTCAAAAGTTAGGGTTTTCGCAGTTGAAAGTTATAAAAGAAAGATAAAGTGAATGGAGAAGATACTTATGTGACAATTGATTTGTGGAGTCGAATTGGAGAGCTCGGCGAGCTAAGTTGGGGTTGAGCGCATGCTCAGCTAACTGGTGTATTTCGGCAGCGAAATCTATCTGCCCTAGTTCATCATCAGGTTGGATCATACAAGTTCAGCACTAGTTCATCATCAGGTTACATTCAGCAGTTATTTCGGGAGGTTGATTATTCATCCAGCCAGAGGGTTTCACTGTCACACCGTGTCACCGTGATCAGAGACAAAGCAAGCACATCATCTGGGCTCCCAGCAGCAGCTTATTTACTCGATCTATATACTGGTATGTACATGCATTGATTTCTCCTATTTTATAGCATCTCCGTATTTTTCTAGGACACATATTTGCATGCAACTGCATGCATGCAAAGTTCGGGGTTTTCTTTCCTATTTGATTAAGGAGTAAATCTATTAGCCATCTACAGTATGCCCATAAACAGGACATTACCAGTTTGGAATATTACAGGAAGCTTCACCCAATAATTGCACTTTTGAGGAGAATAAGCAGATACTGTGTTCTGACCCTTGAAAGGCCTAGACAAAGTTGCTAAATACCAATACACAAAATAACATAAAGATGATGGGAGTTCATTGGCATTGCATGTCACATGAAACAGTGTCAGCGATATAGCTGCTATAGACAGGTTTGCCAACTGAGCATCAGCGCTGTAAATCTGAGAGTTCATGCATATAGGTTGAAGGGTTTAATGCATGTTCAGCCAACTGGTCCCAATACTATATAATTTTTTCTTTTTCTGGATATGAGAGATATATCAGAAGTTAACATCATCGAATTTTGTAGAATCTTCCGTGCAACAAGAAATACCAAATTTTGGACCCCAGCCATCAGGGCTAGGGTCGTCCTAGTAGGCTCTGCAACATGGAGTGCACTGAGTCAATGCTACAAGTTGTGGAGTCTTTTATGGGAGCAGCTATGGATTGAAACATTCTATCATTGAGCATCTTGCTTAGAAAATAGGCTATAGCACATAGGGATGCAAAGCCATTCTGTTTGGAAAAGCTGAGTTATCAAAATGCTAGAGACTGTAAGATCTTGTTGCAATGACCTGAACAGGGAATGAAGGCTTGAACCAAATATGGAAGCCCTTTACACTTGAAACTATTGTAGATTATCTAGGCATAGTTAGCTGTCTTTGGAGCCAAGCATCTATCATTAGTTATCCTGTAACGTGTGTGTGCCTTGATTGCAGACAAGGCCACTGTCCCATAGCAGCAAACTACATGCAGAATGAATGGGGCGGGCCAAGATTGATTCCACTTCAATTTGGAGGGTGTTTAAAATATTATCTGCAGATGCCTCTTCTCAATAGGAGTAGAGTGAACTTGCATCCAAACTTGAACTAAATACCACTGTTGAGATCAAAATGGCCTGCGCTGCACGCTGCTACACAAATGCTCACAAAATCTGAACAAATTTGTATGGTTTCGTGCTCAATAGTAGAGATGGGAGGGAAGAACTCCATAAATCGCATAAGTCCATCTAATTTTTTAATTCGTACTTTTTAATTTGTAGCTGTGTTTTACAGTACTTGTCCAATGGCATACTCAAATGAAAAATTCTCTTTTGCTGGATGCAGGAAACTTCAGAGCTTTGGTTTAGTGATGTGTAGCTCATACAATCCAAAGCAAAGTTCACTTTACTGCACATAGTTCTGGAAAGGGATTAAAGCAGAAAAAAAGGTTCCTGAGGTTCTTCACTCTAGTGTGCAAAGTGCCTGTCAGAAATTGCATGGAAAATAAGGCTTCTCTAGCCTATAACTATCAAACAAAGTTACAAAACTTATACCTATATTATTCCAACAGATAATTGATTGACAATATTTTGGAACTTTGTGATTCATGATGCAGCTATACCTGTAACATTATTTGTATCAAGCATCTCACAAAAAAGACAAACTTGGCATACCCTTGATCAAGTAGTCACTGGTAAAGAGCAGGGGATGACCAATCCTTGAAGTCAGAGACAAAGTTGGTTTGTTATGCTGTATCATGCGATTGCTACCATGATTGGAGTGAATCAGCCTGAGGAAAAAGTTTTGCTAGAAAACTGTATACTAATTAGAAATTTTCTTGGACCTACCACTGTTTGTGGGGTATTTGGTGCACTCTGACCAGGGAGGAATATCTCACAGTTCACTCAATCATACAAGGAATTGGAGGAATCGTTCTACCAATGTTAATTCATTTACTGTCTTGTGCAATCCCTTCTCCAGGTTTTGGCATTCCATATGATCTGCATAAGATGGCCTACTAACTAGCATGGAGGTTCATTGAGCACCATGCTGAATACCCTGCCATTTTGTGTTCTTCTACCTCAGGCAACATGAATTGCTTGGTACTAGCACCTCATTGGTGATTTTCTTATGGTGGGATCTTACCAAATCAATAGCTTAGTAGCCACATTAACAGTTTTTAAGATGATTCTTGAGTGCCCTAATGGCATATTCCAGAAGTGGAGGCAAGACTGACAATCCTAGGAATTTTATTATTACCAACATTAATGTTGTTTAGACTTTGTAAGGAAGGTGTAAGAAGTAATTTCTACGGGCCCTGGATCTCTCCCTAAAATTACTAGTATTGGCCCTGACTTTGTAAAGTTGATATGTACAAATTAAAAGAAATACATGTGATGTTTGAACTTTGGCTTTGTGGTGGGCCTCTTTTCATATATACAAAACTTGGATCAGAATAATGTGCTTAATTTTTCTACTATTTGATGACATTCGTATTTGTGCAGAGGAAGAGGAAAAACGGAGGCAAGAAGCTTTGGAGGGGGGTAGTGAAGCTGCTGAAGAAGATGAAGAAAGTTGACTTGAGTTTGGGCATAAGAAAGCTTGAGAGGAATACTAGTTTGCAAATTGCAATTATTATAGTTTAGAAATGATTGCTTTACTCTAAATCCATTACACATACTGGTTCATAACTGCTTTACTCTATGTAATTACGTCATACATGTGCTGGTTTGCAATCAGATTCCTATATTACAGCTCCCATTCAATTTTTTCCAGCCTGTCTATATGCATAATTTTGAGTAAACACTAAAATTGACAGAGTTTGTTCCTTTAATATAGAAAAAAATACCAACAATTGAAAGCATTCCTAAGCACCATAAATATTAACATGTATTAAAGAATTTAAGAAATCTAGCGTGGGCAATTCTGAAGAAAGTTGAAACAGTTATACCGTGACAGTTGTAAATATGTTTTCTTCCGACACTATCCTGTTAAAGGATTTGTGTTAAAAGCCTTGATAGATGATTTTGAGGTCAAATCAAGCAAGGGGGTTTTGAGGTAGTTTCACAGCATATATAAACATCAACATGATTGAAATTTTTTGTGCACATTCTATGCAATTCCTAAAATAAGTTAGGTTAATCCCACCCCTGTTCCTCAGAATTTTGAAAGTAATTGCTGGTCATGATTGTTACTCTTACCAATGGATTTTTTGTTGTTGCTGAGAACTAATTTAAAGGAACCTAAAAGAGGCTATCACAGAACCATTTCCATCACTAAATTATTTCTCTTATGTCATGCCACTATGTCATTCCCTCAAGAATTTATATGAAAGTTTATGGTCATTTATTTTCATCATTATACCGTTTATATAGTCTATTAACAAATAATTTATCTTAGAATGTTGTTGAATTGCTTTTGGTAAAATCGACTATTAAATGTTACAATATCCATGATTTTTTTAACTCTTTGGTGTTTTTCTTGCTCATGTCATATACAAGGACAGTTTTTAGGTTGAAATGACGAGTAAAAATCACTTTGCAAGTTGAATTTTCCTTAAAATGCTTCTTTGGTCTAGACCTTATGAGGCCACCAATCAGCGTTGTAATGAATATTGGAGCCCCTTTGGATGACTTATTAAGGAAGTATATCTACTTGTTTAGTCATGTCAGTGTCACAGTCAACACTTGCGAGAAAAAAGGAATTTAAAAGAAAGGAAGAAAAATGGTCGAAGCCTTGATGCTAAGGTGACTTGTTGAAGTTTTTTGTTGTTGTTTCTGTTACTATATCATATCTTACAAATTGGGTAATTTTATGGCATCTTATTGATGCAACATTGATCGCTCTATATTTTATATTTTACACTGATTTCGAGTTAATAAAGTTATATATATATATATATATATATATATTACAATTGTAACAATTTTAACGCATCATATATGGAATGTTGATCACTTTATATTTTATATTGGTTTCTAGTTAATACAGTTAAAAATTAACCCTATCCTAGCTCAATGTAGAATGATTATATGATAATTAATGATTATATGCATTAATGACATAAGAAATAGTATTTAATAAATAAATAATTAGTAATAGAATATAAACACTCTAGCCATGCAATGCCGGTCAATTGTGACTTTTTTGGTTCACCAATCCACTTGCCCATTTGGCATACTGTTTAGCCCTTAAATATATGTTCTTGTTTAGCTCTTAAATATATGTAGTTCATATTGCAAAAGTGACTGTTTTGGTTCACTAATCCACTTTCCCTTTTGCATACTGCTGAGCCCATAAATATGTTGTTAATAGAGACTTGCATTATGGTTAAATCCATTGATTGTTTTCTCTGATTCAGGGGTTTGAGTTTACAAATGTAGTTAAGCTTGATCAATCTCATGTTAGTCCAATTTATTTGTCAAAAATAGAAATGAAGTAGATATTAGAATTGAAGGTGACCTCTCAAATGTCATTTAGTAATAGGTGAAGATGTCAATCATCTTCTACATGTCACCGTTAGCAATGAAAACAAACTATTTTGAAATTTGCATCGTCACCGTTAGCAATGAAAACAATCTATTTTGAAATTTGCAAGGTCAAGATTATAAATTAGGACATGATTCAATGCTTAGAAAATATACGTTGGTTAATTGGGAGAACAAATTCTACAAAACCCCTATGAAAGGTGTTGCATGTGGTCATGTGGTTATTAAAAGAGTTTTACAAAAAAGATTGTGGTATTATACTTTGCTAATATGCTTATGATTTTGTAAGGAATATGATGAACATCGAAGGACGGGGACACTTGCATGTAGTAAAGTATGAAATACCACTTAACCCCATTTTACACTTCTCTACTTAAAAAATGGCCAGCCAACCTTGTTGAACCTTTTCTAGTTCAAGCTAAGAGAGTGAAGGTACGATGCATCATTATTGCAATCAAATTCCTTACTAATTGAGTTAAAAATAAGGTAGATTAAGACTACTATTGTTCATATAATTACAAAAATGTTTATGAAAATATTACTGAAAGGATTGTGAGCCCTCTACAAGTTATTAATGTTCAAGGTAAACACTTTGGAAATATATATAATAAATTCTGCTAATAGAGTTTATATATATGCATTTAAAAAATAATGTACTAGGTTAAACTGTTCTTTACAATTGGGTGTATTTAAAGTTATTATCTTATTTTATTCTTACTTCGTTAGCTGGAGTTTCCTCTTCTTTCTCGATTTCATATTGGTAATATAAATAAAATTAGAGGTTAGTTTTGTTTTTATCTTTAGAATATTCATCAACAAATTTTCTATGCTTTTCTTGTGAAGAAGCCAAATCCGTGTTTTCATTTTACAATAAGTTACGTTGTTACCCACTAGAACAATATTGTATGTTAACGTAAATATTGTCATCTATTTTGCTTTTTGCTCTTTATTATCTTTTTCAGAAATGAGAATGTGTTTTTGAGGACAACAAAGATTCCCCCATCTTGTATACCTTCACTTCATGAACACAATATTCTTCTTGGTCTTTTTTGGTTCTTGAAAGCCTTCATCTTCAATGCCACTTTAAATTTAGATTTCTCCAAAGGGTAGGGAGAAACCACATGGTCATAAGGATAACAAAACCCATGTTGGAAATTATTTTTGTAAGGGAGAACTTGTTCTTATGAATTCCCTCAAGTTCTTAAGTTAGCGGTTCTAGATGTATGGAATTACGAGAGAGAGAGAAAGGATTGAAGGGATTCAACAACAAACCCACTAAACAAGAGAGAGTGAGCAACACTGAATAAACCATGAATAAACCCTTGAACAAGTTCGCTATAGTCGTAGTAGAGATGCGCTATATAGAGATATGATGTTGGTGCCCAAATGACAAGCACAAAAAGGAGAATATAAGATGTTGGTGCCCATGGTCTAAAATAATTATTTTCTAATGAATGAATATCATGTTAAAAATGATTCATGAGGTTGAGTTGGAGAACCTTAACCTATAAGGGGGTTATGGGCTCACAGAAATGCTTATGTTGACCTTGGCTACCAAAAATAATATAAAATAAACTTGACCATCCAATTCAGTGAAGACTCAATGATAGCTGGAAGAAGAAAGTGGATTCATGATGATGTAACTTAATACGAAAGTGGATCCAATATTTTGCTAGAAGAGTGCAACCACAAAACCACTCATCCCTTGGAAGGGAAGTGATCAATGAACAACTTGTCTATTGAAATAATGCTGCCACTAAAGTACTCATTTATTGAGTAATTGTCACCAACTTGATCATCCAATGGAGGGTTAGAAGACATATCCCAATGATATTACACATCTACAAGAAGAATAATGTCATTGACCTGCCCCTATAGAAGTGTCGAAAGGAACATCTCATAAGAGAGAAGAAATGGGAGTACTCATTAAAGTTTAATTGTAGTAAAAATGAAAATGGGAAGAGGTAACTCCATATATTTGAAAGAGCTTGACCACAATTATGAAAACTCAAATATGATAGGGGAGTGGGTGGAAGAATGCCCGAACTCGGATACAACCGAGAGATCACAACTGAGAATAAAATTAGATTATGATTTGAAAGCTTAAACCCATGAGAGAGCTCTATTACAACAGGGGCATGGTGTGTGAATACCCAACAAAGATGCGTCTGGGAGAGTGTAGCTTAGGAGGCTCAAATATAGGACGAGAGTAGGTATGTAAGTACACAACACCTCAGAGAGTGGTTATGGTTAGAATATAGAAGATAGTAGTGTGTGAATACCCAACTCAAATACTAGGAGTGAAAGGCTATTGAAATACATGTGATAGTTGTCTTGTGGATGAACAACTCGAAAACATGATTGATTTTAGCTGTAAAGAAGTGAGAGAGTTAATGAATACCCATTTTAATAGAGGGTTGGCCCCATGCACAAAATTGTCCTTGAATATGGATGAGAGGCCATGTAGAGAAAGCATTAGATTGCACCTTTCCCTCTTAACATTTAACACAAGCCATTAGAAGATAAAACCTCCCCAAAACACCATATTACCAATGCCAGCACACTTCCTCAACAAGGCAAAGGTGGCCTCTCATTGAAGTTTTAAAGGAGTCACTGAAGTGTGTTGGTCCATTGAAGAAACAAACAAGGGTGCAATCTATTGACGACATTAAAGATTCAGTGATAGTGCAACTACGAGGGACTAAGATCATAGTGGAGGAGCACAAAATCCATGATGTCACTCACTAAATGAATTACATTTAGTATGTCCCATAAGGACAAATACTATAGTGCGGAAGAGAAAGATTCACATAAACAAACTAATCCATTGCGATAAGCTGAGAATCATTCATAGAGTTGTCAAGAGAATAAAGTAGGACAAATCTTGCAAACCCGTGAGTGGGAATTACATCAAAGAAGTTGAGGGAAGCGTCCCTTTGTAAACATGTAGCCATAGGATTGTTAGAGTTGCTATAAATAATCACTAGTAGTTGAGGAGCATACCTCCCATTACCAACTACAACATTCAGGTAAAAAGTACCAACCCCTAAAAGATGAAGAATATCTCCAAATAATGTGAAGTTAATACTTAGGACATCATCATATGAAATCGATATAGCTCAATTTGCAACGTACATCGCCATGCATGTAATAAAAAATACCCTTGGTCTATAAAAATGAATTTTCTATGAAGGATTCAACATAAACCTATTAAAGGGAATGATAAGGGTTTTGAAAACCCCTTTAATACGAGATGATCCAAAAAGCCTAGTTCCATGACCCTTGGGGCAAATGTTACTAGCCAATAGTCTAATAGATCAACTAAACAACCCATATACAGTTTTTTTGCCAAGGAATTATCAAGATCAAATATAATAGGCGCCCCCCCATAGATGCCCTAAAAAATAAGGAACACTAAAGACACTTAAGATTTCCTATTATAATCTTTGCATATTTTTAGATTAGACGTTGAAAAGAGGGCTGGTGCATATGTTTCCTATGGTTTCTTTTAACCATAGAAAAAGGGTTAAAAAGAAACCTTGAAAAGGATGGTGTGGAAAGAGAATTAACACAACTCATAAGTGCTTCTAACAAGCCAAAAAATCCTCTAGGTCAATAGAAAATAGGTTTGAAATAAAACAACAAGAAAGCCTTAGAAAGGGGTTCAAATAAGCCATTGTAAAATGTTCCAAATCATTGCTTGAAAGGGGTTCAAATAACCTTAAAATGGGGTTCCCTTCTCTAACAAAAAAAACCCCAAATCCCATAAGATATGCATAATCTTCCATTCTAAATTCTAATATACCTAAGTAGTAACCCTAAAACATCCAATAATTAGAGAAGAGAACAACCACAAGGAAACACTCTCATTAGAGGTAAAATGCCCTAGTATAAGTGTCATGGAGAGAGATAAGTCCTAAAAGTATTCAATTTATGGTTTCTTTATGTATGTGAGCTTTGGAAATTCAAAAAAATGAACATGAACCAAGTAAAGAACCGTATCTAGTTGCTAAAAAAAGTGAAGGAGAATCACACTCACTTTGGTACCATGATGGAATCATAAGCAAGAGAAAAATGATTAAAAGGATCCCCAAACAAACTCTGCAACCTTAATAAAAGAGAGACTTGCGCCTAGTAAACCACCCTTGAACAAGTGCACTATAAATGTAGTAGAGATGTATTATAGACAAATATGCCAAACACAAGTGTGATGCCAAGCATTGGGTTCCCATAGGATAAAAAATTACTCACTAACTAATGCATTAGAGGAAATTTCAACTCAAAATGGGCCTCCTAAAAAAATTAATAAAATAATAGTTAAAATAATAAAATAATATTTATTAATTTTGGAGAAAGAAAAGAAAAAAAAATACTTTTTTGTTTGTATTTTCGACATATCTCTCCGTGTATTTACTCGAATTTCGATCGGGAGAGCTCGTTGGATGCGGAATTAAATTCCGCATCCAATGAGTACCCACTTGGCATACTTTTGATGGACCTCGCTACCCCAAAAACAAGAAATACTTGAAAAAACGTGATGATGACATCATCATCATGTTTTTTCAGGTATTTCTTGTTTTTGGGGTAGCTGGGTCTGTCAAAAGTATGCCAAGTGGGTACATTAAACATCATCACGTTTTTTTAGGTATTTCTTGTTTTTGGGGTAGCGGGGTCCGTCAAAAGTATGTCGAGTGGGTACTCGTTGGATGCAAAATTTAATTCCGCATCCAACAAGCTCTCCTGATCGAAATTCGAATAAAAACACGAGGAGATATGTTGAAAATACAAACAAAAAAGTAGTTTTTTTTGTGATACCTATCCCCAAATTTATATTAAAAAAGTGTTTAAGACCTATATGGTATTTTAAATTTAAAGCAATTTCATTGGCTAACCCATGATGACATGGAATTTGAATCAGAGTTAAAAGGCCCATTTTGAGTTGAAATTTCCTCTAATTTAATATAATGCAACAAATGACTTATGAGGTGTGTATTTATACACAACTTATGAGGTGGGGCACCTTTTTCGATAAGGGGGTTATGGACTCACCTAGGTTGGTCTTGGCCACCTAGAATAATATAAACTAAAGTTGATTAGGTTAGCTGTTAAACATAGCCTAGTGATAAGAGTGATGAAGATGTTTATCCATAATGGAAAATAGCCACAAGTGAATATTAACATTGTGATAGTTTTGGAATCTGTGGAGCTTTTTGTCTCGACGTGTTTCAGACTCCAGAGTTGTGTCCATCTTCAGGAGAAGGATTATCTCTCACCTGTGAAAGCCTTAATGAACCAATATTAAAGCCTACCACTTGTGAAAGCCTTAATGTAACCAATATTAAAGCCTACCACATGTGTCTCTACGACATGGATCTCTAATGATGTGTTGTTTCACTGCGATAAACAATGGTATTTTGTTGGATCTGTATGCACATCAATGTGTTTATGGCAATTTCGATATAATGTTGTGATCTGTGGAACGATAATGAATGGTTATGTTAGTGCTTATGGTAATTAGTCAGATATGTTAATGTTGCACTGAGTTAATTAATTGAGGCACATGGTCCTGTACTAGAATAATGTGATCTGTGAGAAATTAAACATCTATGTTAATGCATGAATGGAATGACTAGATTTGTTGATAATGCGCTAAGTTGTTAAGTGATGCGCCCTGTCCTCTCTCATTCTGTGGAAACTTGGTTCCGTCAGCTCTCCCTCGAGCATCTCAGGTGAGACTTCATCCACTCTGCGGGCATTGTCGGACGGGGTAAAACCTGTCTGGGTCAGTGCTTAGGGAGATCGTGGTGGTTTGGGTGTCGATAGAGTGGGAACCCCTGTTGAATAGGATTTGTTGGCTAAGGTTGTGTCAACAATAATGTTATATTCTTTGGGTTTGTAGGAATTGTTGATGTTTTCTTTACTTTGAGCTCTATTAAAAGGTGGGGCACTAGTAGTCGAAAAGGAGATTTTTTTTTTCATTTTATTACTACGAATGATGACAAGCACACCACTTTTCAACTTCTTGCAACAAAAGGTGACAATGAAGTTGTGACTTCTAGATTAGTTGCCTCTACAAAATATGGAACACACAATGCATTGACATCATAAATTGGAGTATTGTAGCCCAATCGAGTACATTGTCACAATATTTATCTTCTTTCCTACACATTTCTCAATCACATAAGGTCTCAAAACATTATACGCAGTGAATCTTATGTGGAAATTCCTTGTTCAAATGAAAGTTTCATGGTTACTTTTGAACTAATTGCAATGCATTCTATACCTCCCGGGATTGTAAAGAAGAATGATTCTCTATAGTTCAACATTGAAGGTTATGAGAATATTAAGGAGGTAGTTTTCTATAGATGGCCAACCTTTCTTGATAGATATCAACCAAATTTGGGCTCAAGTGACCAGACTCAACCGCTTGGTAAATGGAGAGTTGGACCAAAATTTAGATTTCGCTATTTCTATAATAGCCTACAACCTCATGTACATGTGCACTTTTCATGGGATTCACACCAATGGGATATTGTCCATCATTGTTATGGATTAGAGATGAGGACTGGTGTACCCCATTTAGATTTGTAAACATTTTTCCTTTCATTAATATTTTTTGGTGTAATATGTATGCTGAATTATATCATTTAGTATATATGAATTATTTATTTCTTGTATTCATTTGTTCTGGTATTTTAATGTTATATTATGAATGGTTTTTTCTTTTCAATGAAATTTTTCTTGATATATGAAATTTGCATGTTTGAAATAATGATATACATTTTGTAGCCTGTGGGATATTGAGAAGATGGTATTGTACTGTCTTCAAAATGTCCTAAAAGATACTCATTTTAGTCTTCTATAATCATCAAAACATGCCCTGCTTATTTCTTCACTTACAGAAAACATAAAGTAGATCTTTCGAAAAAAGTAAAACAAAAAAGTGGTATTTTCTTCATCTTTGTGGGGAAACCCATTTAAAATTAACGATGGACTAGGCTAAATAGTGTTTTTCCCTTCTTAATATTTAGTTCTGTAGACAATATTTCCTTTTGATAGTTACATGAAGTGCATTTTATATGTATATGCACTCTGGTTCTATACGTTATTAGTTGCTCAGAGATCAAATGTGTTAATCATTTTGGACTTTATGTCTGCTAAAGAAGCTTGGGGTCTTTTGATAGACCAAATTAGAGATTGTTTATGAATGTATTGAATTTATTATTGAAATATAAGATGATTTTTTATGAAAAAAAAATTGTATGGTTGTTTACCTTTTTTATCCAAGGACTAAATTCACATTATTTAATCTAACACAACATTAAAAGCATTCTTCATGTGCTAGTAAGAACGTTACATCATCAAATTGAATGATTCAAGTTGAACATGACATGTTTTAACATTCACAACTACTCCACTATTCCATATTTTCAATTTTATCCTAAAAATTGTTATTGTGAAAAAACACTGAAAATATGCCCTAGTTCACCAAAATTCACACATAGGGTTCAAAATTTAGCTTGCTCGAGTGATTTAAATTGGAGAATATGACTTTTTATTATTCTTTGTTTTTAATATTTTAATATTTTCATTTCATACTTGCAAATAACAAGAATTTTGGCTAAGTAATTGTAATTGACGAAATTGGATTTTACTAGAAAACTGGCTCAAGTGGCTATGGGAAAATGACTGCCATTTCCTCAATGAGAGAGAAAATTATTCTGAAATCATCATCATGTAGGTGGATGACTAATGCATCTGAATATAGTCTCAGTTTTGGAAAAAAATATCTGGTCTAAGATTATATTGGCCTTCCAAAAACAACTAGTCAGATTATTTTGCACCTAAAACGGGCCTAGATGGCCTTAGGTAAATGCTCGACGCTTCTCACCTGGAAAGGCTGAAAAAATTGTGAGTGCATCAACTTTCAGCTGGAGGATTTACGAATTTGACCATTGACTCATTCTTGATAAAAATTCTATGGCCAAGAAGATAATGACCTGCCAAAACAACCAATCAACTTGTTTTACTCCATGCTAGAAAGTGCTCTCCATTGGAAAAATTGGTGAAGTATTGAAAAATTGTAACAAGTGGCCTTAGGAAAATTCCCTCCATTTCCTCCATGAGAGAGGGGAAATTATTATGTAGGAACCATCATGCAAGGGGATGGTTAACTCGCTTCACCATTGACTCAAATTTGATAAACAGTCTCTAGTGAATATTATATTAGCATGCGAAAACAACCTTTCATCCTGTTTTGCAACTAAATAGGGCCTAAATGGCCTTGAAAATACCTACCATTTCTCACTAGTGAGGAATAAAATTATTCTGAAAACATAATCTTGTAGGTGGATGATCTATGCACTTGAAAATTGGATCATTTTTTTTTAAAGTGTAAGGCTAATAAAATATTGGCCTACCAAAACAACCACTCGAACTATTTTTCACTATGCAAAAAATTGACCTCATTTGAAAAATCTGACAAGTATTGAAAATCTGGTTCAAGTGGCCTTGAGAAAATGGTCACCATATCCTACTCGAGAGAGAAAAAGTTGTTATGAAGGAACCATCATCCAAGTGGATGATTAATTCACTTCATCATTGACTCATTTTTATAAACAGTATCCGGTGAAGAATATATTGGCCTACAAAAGCAATATTTCAGCCTGTTTTGCACCTAAATATGGCCTAAATGGCCTTAGGAAAATTCCCACCATTTCTCACTAGTGAGGGATAGAATTATTTTGAAAACACAAGGTTGTAGGTGGATGGTTTATGCACTTTACCATTGGATCATTTTTGGAAAAGAGTCTAAAATTTAGAAAAATATTGGCTTGCCAAAATAACCACTCAGCTTGTTTTGCACCATGCCAAAAAATGCCCTCGTTGGTAAAATTTGAGAAGGATTGAAAATCTAGTTCAAGTGGATAATTTTTTGTAGAAAAATGTAAGGTTAAGAAAATATTGGCCTTCCAAAACAACCACTCACCCTGTTTTGCACCATACTAGAAAATGTCGTCGTTGGTAAACTTTTATAAGTATCGAAAATCAAGTTCAAATTTCCTTGGGGAAAATCCCTCCATTTCATACCTAGGAGAGATAAAGTTCTTATGAAGGAACCATCATGCAAGTGGATGATAAATTCACTTCACCATTGACTCATATTTTATAAACAGTCTCTGGTGAGGAATGTATTGGCTTGCCAAAACAACCTTGCAGCCTGTTTTGCATCTAAATATGGCCTAAATGGCCTTAGAAAAATGATCACCATTTCTAACTAGTTAGGGATAAGTTTGTTCTAAAAACATAACCTTGTAGGTGGATGAGTTATGCACTTTACCATTGGATCATTTTTTGAGAAAAGTATAAGGTTAAAAAAATATTGGCATGCCAAAAGAACTACTCATCTTGTTTTGGACCGTGTTAGAAAATGACTGCGTTGGTAAAATTTGATGAGTATTGAAAATCTAGTTCAACTAGCCTTGGGAAATTGCCCTTCATTTCCTACCAGAGAGAGAAAGTTTTTATAAAGGAACTGTCATGCAGTTGGATGATTAATGCACTTGATCATTTACTCATTTTTTATAAAAATTCCCTAGCGAATATTATATTGGCCTTCCAAAACAACCTTTTAGCTTGTTTTGCACCTAAATATGGCCTAAATGGCCTTAGGGAAATGCCCACAATTTCTCACTAGTGAGGGATAAACTTATTATGAAAACATAATACTGCAAGTGGATGATTTATACACTTTACCATTGGGTCATATTTGGATAAAAGTATAAGGTTAAGAAAATATCATCCTACCAAAACAACCACTCATCATGTTTTACACTATGCCAGAAAATGCCCTCGTTAAAATTTGACAAGTATTGAAAATCTGGTTGAAGTGGCCTTGGGAAACTGCCCGCCATTTCCTACCTGAGAGAGAGAAAATTCTTATGAAGGAACCATCATGCAGGTGGATGATTAATGCACTTCAACATTTACTCATTTTTTATAAACAGTCTCCACTGAAGATTATATTGCCTTCCAAAACAACCTTCAACCTGTTTTGTACCTAAATATGGCCTAAATGGCCTTAGGGAAATGCCCGCAATTTCTCACTAGCGAGGGATTAAATTATTTTGAAAACACAAGCTTGCAGGTGGATGGTTTATGCACTTTACCATTGGTTCAGTTCTGGAAAAGTGTCTAAGGTTAAGAAAATATTGGCTTTCCAAAACAACCACTTAGCCCGTTTTGCACCTAAATATGGCCTAAATGGACTTAGGTAAATGCCCACAATTTCTCACCAGTGAGGGATAAAACTATTATGAAAACATAATCTTCCAAGTGGATGATTTATAAACTTGACCATTGGATCATATTTGGAGAAAAGTATAAGGTTAAGAAAATATTGTCCTGCCAAAACATCCACTCAGCTTGTTTTGCACTATGCCAGAAAATTTCCTCGTTAAAATTTGATAAGTATTGAACATCTGGTTCAAGTGGCCTTGGGAAAATGCCCACCATTTCCTATATGAGAGAGAGAAACTTGTTATGAAGGAACCATCATGCAAGTGGATGATTAATGCACTTCAACATTTACTCAATATTTATAAAAAACCTCCAGTGAATATTATATTATCCTGCCAAAACAACCTTTCGTCCTGTTTTGCACCTAAATATGGCCTAAATGTTCTTTAGGGAAACACCAACAATTTATTACTAGTAAGGGATAAAATTATTATGAAAACATAATCTTGCAGGTGGATGATTTGATCACTTGGACATTGGCTCCATTTTGGAAATAAGTTTATGGTTAATAAAATATTGTCCTACCAAAACAACCACTCATCCTGTTTTGTACCATGCCAGAAAATGCACTCGTTGGCAAAATTTGACTAGTATTGCAAAACTGTTCCAAGTGGCTTAGGGGAAATTCCCTCCATTTCCTACCTAAGAGAGACAAACTTGTTATGAAGGAATTGTACAGTAGGTGGATGATTAATGCACTTCATCATTGACACATTGATTAAAGTAACATAACATAACAAAAAAAAAAAACCATGTGAGCTCCTAAAAAATGATTAAAATGATTTAAAAAAAACGATAATGGCCAGTGAAATAAAAAAATAAAACAAGATAGCAATGCCAGCCTTCAAGGACAAGGCCTTAAAAAATCTAAAAAGTATGATGTTAGCCGAGGGAAACATGCATGCCCAACTAATGAATTTTGACTTGGAAATACTTGTAAGTCTCCTCCACCATGTCTTTGTTATGTTTCTTGAATACATTCTGCATGCAAATTTTGAGTCTAAAATATAGGTTGCATGCATAAATTATGCTTTGAACCTATACAACCATGGCCACACTTGAAACAGGGGCATCCTCTACCATGGGCGCAGTTGAAACAGGGGCATCCTCTACCATGGGCGCAGTTGAAACAGGGGCATCCTCTTCTGCGATCGTAGTTGAAACAAGGGCATCAAGAGATGATAGGTTCATAGTAAAAAAATTCTAGGATTCTACTGACACATGGAGAGATGAAAATAATTGGCCATCAGGTATGGAAACTATCCTGATAAAAGCAAGAGTTTTTGACTTTTTGTTTGGAATGTTCAGTTTTTATAACGAGGAGATAGACGATGCAATTTTAAATTATGACTATGTGAATATGGAATTGAAATTTTTTGGGACAAGGGTATATCTCAACCCTGATTTGGTTTCCAAAGCAACACAAATTTCACACAGAGGGGGGAGATTTTTAGCTATTGGAAAACCACCAAACTAGATAAGAATCAGATGGCTAATAAAATTTGCGTGAAAATTGTATATGTTCCAAGAAATGGTTTAAGACTGCAGGATGTCCCTCTTGGAATATACAAATTGTTGATTGAGATTGTCCTTAGGACAATTTTGAACCATCACAGGCAAGACATTTTGGGTGAATGTATGAGGGTAGTCATAAATTGGGTTAAAGATAGACCTACAGATTTAACTTATCTATTGGATAAGAAAATCCATTGTTCCCTCCAAGAGAGCCAATTGAAGATGGTTAAATTTAGTTTCCCAGACTCACTTCGAAAAATAATTGATTTATGTCGACCCCGTGCTATTGAAATAGAGTCTGGTGATATCAATCAACATGAAAATATATCTTGGCCAAAACCATATGTTCATAAAACATACTATAGGAAATATAATACCAAGGAAAACAATGATGAATTTCCAAGACAGTCTCCTAAGAAGAACAAGGAACTGCAAGTACAATATCCTAATTGCAATGAGGAATTACCGGGACAGTCTCCAGAGAAGAATGAGGAATTGATGGTACAATCTCCTGAGCACCATGAGCAATCACCAAAATAGTCTCTGGATTAGGTCACCATTGATGTAGTTCACGTTGCGACAACTTTAAAAGAGATACATAGACATGTAGATGAAGGTTATTGGAAGGAGGTTACATATAGTGCAATGGAATACACTATTGCTGACTTTTCCATTCCTCAAAATGTTTTTAATAGAATTCCTCAAAAACAATTGGTGATTGAGTATTATTGTTTTTTCATCTTTTATTCAAGGGATTTCACTATGGATTTATACAGTCCATCATATAATTTCGATATTATATTTGTGTTCAGCATGTATTGTAAAATGAAGCATTTCAAGGAACAAGCTTCCTCTACGGACAATTTGGAGGAAGAGTGCCCGATAAAAGATAAGAATATTAAAGAATCCCCCAAACAGATAACATGGTTGCAAAAGATAGTTGTGGATAATCAATTCAAAGCGAACAAAATTATAAAAGGAAAATAAGAAATGTATACAGAATTATCCAAAGAGTTTGACAGAATCAATGATGAAACTAGAAAGGAAATGGAGACAATGAGGGTTATGTTTACAAAGGATTTGGAAAAAGAAAAACTTGAACATAATGAACTTAGAGAGGAGTTGAAAAAAAGGCCACTTGTTCTCAATATATCACCATTAAATGTAGAAATGGGTTATGTACATGAATTGGAGAAGAAATTGAAAAAAACAGAACACTTAATAGAAGAATACCAGTTGAATATGAAAGAGTGGGAGGAAAGGCATGGAAAAAAGTTGGAGAATTGGAATCATTAATTTCTAGTTTGAGAAAAACAATTTCTAAGCAAGCCGATAATCTCATAAGAAAAAGGTTAAAAAGGATCTTCGAGACACTGGTAATTAAAAAGAAAAGGAGAGGAAAAAACATTCACAGTACAAAAGGTGGTGAGGATGAAGGTAAGGGTACCAAAGGATACAAGTGCGAGGATACCAAAAGAGGCAAAGGTAAGGGTGGAAAGAGAACAACTCCTATAATTACAATGTCCTTAGAAGAGAAAGATAATTCCTTAGCAAAATGAGAGAAGATTCTACATTAATGCTTCTCAATGAGATTTTCTCTAGGTCATGTGTTTGGCTCATCACCATTATATAAAAAAATTAAATAGAAGATGGTTTAAAAGGATGTAAAAATAGGAGAGTTAGAATTAGAACTCTTGGTGGGACGAAAAGTTCAGCATTTGGGATGTGATATGGAAATTCAAACATTAAACCCGGAATTATTGATTTGCAGAAGGAATTAAAGGGTCCATTTGCTGTGAATATGGTGATTTTTGTCATTCCCAATGAGACAGAGTTGAGGGCATAAAAACAGGAGAAAGAAATTAAGGAACTAAAAGATGATTTGGTTGTAGTTACCAATCAGTTGAACCATCAAACATGAGAATTGGAAGGTAAGGAAGAATAAGAATAAAAGGAAGCATAAGAAAAATGTGGATAAGATGAAGAGGTTGATGGAAGAAAATAGTGTCTTGCTTGCAAATTAAAAAAAAAAAGGTACACAAAGTATTAAAGAGCTTGAAACTAATTTACAAACATTGCCTCCTACAACTTCTGTAGAATCAGAGTCTTCTACGAAAGGCAAGATATACCCTACATATCTGTCTCCTACTCAAGAGGAGTTATTGCAACCATATCATAAACATGATAGACATCTATAAATAATTGTATATATGTATTTATCGACAAATAATGAAAAATGCATTTTTTTCATGATTGAGTTTTCTAAATTCTAGCTCATTTTTAGTTGTCTTTCTTTTTCTCTTGTTGTACTTTAGCGAGTGATAGATAATTTATTCCATTGATTATGTTGTACATTAGTGAGTGATAGAAAATTTGTTCCATTTCTTATACAGTCAGGGAATTCTTAGATCATTTTCAACTGTCCAAATACTTTTAATATCCTTTTTCATATATTGTCTATGATGACTTGGTGAATTTTAGTAGTAACGATTGACAATTGTGCTCGATTTCATTTATATGAAATAACAATTATATTATTCTTTTAAGGGCTAAAATGAAATATAATTGCGCATGTATGGGAACACACTACAATAGAATGAATTTACAATGAAATCTATGTAAATGTTTTTTTTTCCCAAAAAAAATCCAAGTTTTTGTTTTCCATAGAGAAAGGTAAATACAATGATTATAGGTGCATACAATATTAGACTTTTCAAATCTATATCTAACAATATTCAAAATATCATAAAAAAGGTCTCTTAATAGATTAATACCATAATAATTCCATATCATTATAAATGTTATGTTCATCACCAATTTGCATACAATGTTGCTTGTTGATCATCTTGGAAATTTCTCGTTTTTGCTTGTCTCTTACTTATTTTGACAACGCCAGTTTTAACATGATTTTTATCTTTCATCACTTTAATTCCAAGAGTTTTCCCTTGAGTTTCTTGTTTCTTATCACTTTTCTCCACCCCATTTATCGAGGATGAAACACACCTTCTATTGTGAATCATAAATTCCATCAATGGCATATCAACAATAGTTACTCCATTCAATTCTTGCATTTTACAGGTCTCCAATGCCTCTATTGGTGAGGATGAAACACAAAATGTTTATTGTTATTATCTTCAATCATCACTAGGGTATCAGAATCAACTTCCCCTTTCATTTCTTTTGTTTGATCACTCTGTCCTGCCTCATTTCCTAAGATCAGTGAGGTGGACAAAGTAAGAGTTCAAGAAAAAGTTGTACCTTCAACCACAAATCAACTAGATTGATAAAGACATGTTGATATGTAATCAATTGAATGAATATAATACTCACTATTGGAGGGAAAAACAAGTTGTCTATTTTTTTTTGTTTTAATACCATTTTTTGCCCTGTTCTTTCCAAAGTGATGTGATTCTCGAGAAGCCTCTTTGTCATATTTGCTGATTGGTTTTGTTCTTGGAAGATAGTAACTGAACTGGGAGGACATATTAATAGTTAAACAAAAACATTATGACTCCTCACACTATAAAATGAAAATGGAACGAGATAACATTTCAAATTAGGACAAACTTATTGTTTGTGGTGCAATCAATGATTTCTTAGACTGTTTTTCCCATGAGTTAAATAGTTGTTCCACTTGTTTACAAGTGTCATCAGAAAAACATGATGTCAATTGTGCTACAATTTCATTATTCAATTGATTTCTTGACTTGTCATATTCAACATGAATTTGACTTCTAATATTTGAAGGAAATAATTTTATTTTTCTAAAATTTTGGAAAGTACCTTATGATCTCATGACAAGCTTGAAAAATTGTGATCTCATCTCGTTTACAAGACAAATTCTCTCATGTTCAAATGTGCTTCTATTCTCCCTATGATGTCCTCTTCCTCCTCCTTGGTTTCTATTCAAAATTTTCATGTCTCTATGCTTACAATCCATTACTTCATTCCTTAATCGTCCCAACGTATAAGGACGAATATACCATGTCATCTCAAGAGAATTGGCCCCTTGGACATGCATATAAGGAGCCATATCATCTCCTAAAAAACAAGAACATAATCAAATAAGCTCAGTTGCAAGGAATCCAATCCTGCAAGGACAATGGTTCAAAATGTTAATCATGTATGAAATGATATTGCCATTTAATATAGATAATATGATGAAACTGACATACCTTTTCTCATATGCATATAAATCATCCCCTCTACACCCTTGCAGTTGCAACATGTGAAATTTTTTATAATACTTCCACTACCTCACCAACTTTTTATTCTTCTCTTCATCTGGTAGGGCTTCAACCTAGAAACAATACATAAGTTTCAATGCATATGAATAAATACTAAGTTTTATATTCAAAGTAAATAACACTGAGAGCATTCAACAATAGTCAAAACATAATAACATCATTGCAATACCCCAGTTTTGACCCCTTGGTATTTAATTGTACATGATGTTTTTATTATATTGAGATCATGGCATGGAGCTCAAGGCCAGGGCCCTACCATTGATGAATGTTTTGTGGATAGGTGATCAAGGTTGATAGTTATGGTGATAGTGCTAAGTCAAGTGTAGTAGATATATTTTGATATATCATGTAACTATGTACAAATTATTAAAATACCACAACTAGCTATGGGACTGCAATGTGAAAGAGATGGGGGCATGATTCCACAAGTGAATAGGGAGGAGAGTTAGTCAAACTCTTGAGATAATAGGGTGTGAATAGATGTCAATGGGGAAACCCATGTATCCTCCAATACCTTTTATCCTCTGTCCTTGATCATTATTTTCTTCCAGAAGCTGGTTCAAGTAGTTAATGCCTTGGATAGAGCAAGGAATGGCAGTCTAATGGCTTAACTGAGCAAGCCTATAAGTCTGCAGGTTTGTATCCTAGGAGGTCACACTCTTACTTCTGCAACAAGTAAAACTGCATGGGAACGTGTGCCCATACTCTCATCCTTGAGTCGCAGTGAGGGGGGGGGGGGGGGCCTCATTCNATTCATCTTGATAAAAGAACCATGTTTTGTTCTGGGTTGTTCACCTGTTGTTTACCATCCTTAGACGTGCAAAGGTTTAGTGGTCTGCTCTGTCACAGTGTGTGTGTAAGTCTATTTTGTTGTGTCACACTACAGTTGGTTGGTTGTTGGTCATTCTGAGCATGTTGTCTAGGGAAAGATCGTTCTGATTAGTTTTCTATGTGTAGGTTGCATGTTCACTTATGATAGTGCATTTTTATGCTAGCCAAAATCACGGACAAGTGGTTTCGCGGTGATTCTCTATGTTGCAAAATGAATCCTGTATGGTTGTGTTATCTTTGAGGATTGTTGTGTATTGTATCCCTATTTTGGTTTGAAGGCTTAGGAGTGGAGGAGGGAAAAATTGGATGATAAGTCTAGTGAAGATAGGAACCACACGAAAAGATCACAAGGGGTAGGTAAATCCGGCCTGTACACCTGCAAGAACACTAGAGGGAAGGTATGGCCTGGAGGACTGCATAATACTGAAAGGAATACTTCCTTGTGTAGGGTGGGGTAGGGTCATGGAGACCAAGCCAGATCTAGTGTAGGTATCCTTAGCTTTGGGGTTGAGCTCACTAGACCAACACTTCTACCTACCCGTTACCTTAACATCCTGATAAGCCCGATTGTTAGTTGTTTTGACAGTTTGACTATGTTCTGATGTATGTTGGTTGTGTATAAGCCTGTTGTTCCCTAGTCCCTTGTGGAAATCATGCCCAGATCAGGGTGCCAGTGTGTTGAGAGATTAATGAACACACTAGACTATGGTTGGGTGGAACGTTGCAGCAACATAGCTAGTTGCGGGACAACTTAATCATCAAGATAAGTATTTTTGTTACTCTGTGTATGCAATGTATTTCCGTATGAATGACCATATTGGTTATGTATAATGCTTATGAATATGATGAATTTATATGTTCATGATGAATGGTTGTTGATGATCAAGTAGACATATACTTGTGTATGAATTCCCCTGCAATTGCTTGTTTATGCCTTATATGTTTTATGCATTTTACTTTTGCATTTTCCTTGTGTTTTATGTAATGAATTGTCTAAGTTCATGGAGGCCAGAAGCCTATTACTGAGGTCAGAACACACATGACTTAGTGTTTCTGCCCCTTGGAATACGCTTGCAGAAGGTGGAAGGAAGAAACCAAAAAAGGCAAAAGTTGGACAAGGTAGATTACTTGTGTTTCTGCACCCCAGGATCTCCAGCGGAAGGTAGAATGCGGGAGGCAGGAGAAAGAAGTTTAATCAAGGTAGAATGTGGGATTTCCAACTTCCAGGATCCGCCTAGAGAAGGAGAAAGATGGAAGGTGGAAATCAGGAGAAAGGATAAGGAATAAAGTGAGTTTTAGACTTCCAGGATCCCCCGTAGAATGCAGAAGGTGGAAGGTGGAAGGCGAGAATGAGGATAGAGGTTCCATGATTTGATAGCTTTCCAACTTTCGACTTCCGAAGTGTAGAAGGTGGAAGGAAACAAAAGGAAGTGTAAAAGAAGGTGGCAGTTAAGCATTCCGTCAAACTTTAAGTTTTCCGAATTTTGAATTCCGAAGTGTAAAAGAAGGAAGGTGGAAGGCAGAAAGAGGAAGGCGAAAAGGACGTCGAAATTTCCTTCGTGTACTTGAGTTTTCGATTTCCGAGTTCCAAAGTGCAAAAGGAAGAAGGAGAAAAGCGGAAGGTGGATGGCGGAAAGGCCGTTAAAATTTCCTTTGCACACTTGAGTTTTCGATTTCCAATTTTCGAATCGCGGAAGGTGGATGGCGGAAAGGCCGTTAAAATTTCCTTCACACACTTGAGTTTCCAATTTCCGATTTTTGAAGTGCGGAAGGTGGAAGGTGGAAGGAGGAAAGCAGAAGGCAGAAGGTAGAAAGGTCATTAAAAGTTCCTTCGCACATTTGAGTTTCTGATTTTCAAGTTCCGAAGTGCAGAAGGAGGAAAGCGGAAGGCGAAAGGCAGAAGGCAGAAGAACCATTGAATGTTCCTTCACACATTGAGTTTTAGATTTCCAAGTTTTGAAGTGCGGAAGGTGAAAAGCAAAAGGCAGAAGGCAGAAGGCAGAAGAACCATTGAATATTCCTTCGTACATTGAGTTTCTGATTTCCGAGTTCTAAAGTACAGAAGGCAGAATCGAAAGGTGGAAGGTGAAAGAACCGTTGAATGTTCCTTTGCACCTTGAGTTTCTGATTTCCGAGTTTCGAAGTGCAGAAGGTGGAAGGTGGAAGAGTGTTTAAATGTTCACGTCGCACATTATTTTTTGATTTTCAACATCTGAGGTTGAAAGGGTGGAAAGTAGAGTGCGGAACACAGATTGCAAAAAGACAGGTCCAGTGCGGAAATGTTCATTTTGGTCACAGAGGGATCTGTCAAGGGTGGAATGACTGTTATAGTAAGGTACATGGGTTCTTAAGATCGAGAATGAGGTTGGAAGAGTGATTTAACGTCGATTCCTGGTGTTGAAAAGAGAACAAGTGTTCTTGAAGATTTTTTTTTAATCTATCCGCATTATTGGGTATGGGGACATTACATTGTGGTATCAGATCTAGGTTGCAGCACTAGGGCCTAAATGGGCCAAGGTGAACAGTTAAAATGGAAAAGAAAAACCTTGTTGTGGTTTAACAAATCTATTGATTGCAGTATTGGTATAAATGTTCCAAGACAATTAGTTGTAGAAAGAAAAATACAGTGAGAAAGAGTGTTATTTAACAGAATTGCTAAACTTAGCCAACCCGATGAAATGCACCTTAACCATATATCTGGATTCTACTATGATCTTGACTATTCATGCCTGCAATAAGCGTTTGATTGAAAAGTTGGTCTTGGTCTGACCAATAAGGTCAAATAAGATCAACACCAATAAGATTAACAACATGGATTATGCACCGGATCCTTGTGGACACGGGGAACATGCTATGGGGGGGAAACCAAGAAATCCAAAAGAGGATAGAAATCCTCTCCAATGATGGATATGTGGAGGACCTCAAACGCATAGGAATTGTCCTCATGGGGAAGGGTATGTAAGGCCAGCTTACAATATCCAAGAAAATGAAACTGAGGCTGTTGGGAAGATGGAACAAGAGGGTTCCCCAGATGCTGCAACTACCATAAGAAGCCCAAGGGTAGAGTTACAGGGTTTCAAAGAAGAAAATAAAAGGATGATTAAGTAATTGGTAGAGAAAAACCAGTTGACGACAATCATGCTACAGAGTTTGGAAGACCTCCAAAGCTAGATAAAATATTGGCATCGGTTAACAGAGATAGAAGGGAGTAGGAGAAATTCCTACAAGAATAATGAGAAGATTAACCCAAGTAAGAAAGGTTTCAAACCTTCTCACCTCCTGAAGCATCAAAGGAAACCATCACAAACTAAGATTGAGCCAGCTAGAGTGATGAGAGAAAATCCCAAGAAACCACTCAAATGTCAAGGATGTGAAGGACCCCATCTACGCATGAATTGTCCACTTGAAAATGGGAATGAAGGTCAAGTCTCTAGCACCCAAGAAGCTAAAAATATGGGCCACGAAGCAGGGACCATTCCTAAAATTTGTGCAGTGTTAACTCAAGTGTGGTGGAAGTTGAGGGTGAGATTGCTGAACATACTATTTCTTTTTTCGATTGACCCTAGATCCACTCACAACTATATCACCCCTAGACTTGATGAGATGTGCAGTTTGAAGAAGTCAGAACATAGAAGATCATGTTTAGTCCAACTAGCCACTGGAACCAAGAAGAAGGTGAGTGAGGTGGTAAGGAAATGTCCATTAGTCATGGATGGTGTAGTCACTTGTGCAAGTCTGATTGTTATGCCACTTGGTTCCTATGATGTCCTCATTGGAATGGATTGGTTGGAATCACATAGAGAAAATATTGATTGTTACAATAAGAATTTTGAGTGCTTGGATGAAGGAGGAAAACTGAAGGTTGTGAAAGGATTTCCAAAATTGATCTCTAGAAGGAAGTCTTTAGCAATACAACTAAAGGTGGGAAAGGTTGCATAGGGTATGCAACTCATGTTTTGGAGGCAACTAAGAATGATACTCCTAGGTTGGAGGGACTTCATGTGTTGTAGAAATTCAAGGATGTTTTTCCTAATGAAATTCCAGAGCTTCCTCCAAAGGGGGACATTGATTTCATAATTGAACTTGTGTTAGGAGAAACACCCATGTCCAAGAAACCCTACAGGAGGAGCATACCAGAAATGTCAAAGATGAAGATGCACCTGCAAGAGTTGTTGGGGAAGAAGTACCTCAGACCAAGTGTGTCTCCTTGGGGAGCACCATTCCTGTTTGTGAAAAATAAGGATGATACACTATGGTTTTGTACTGATCACAAACATCTAAGCAAAGTCATTGAGAAGAACAAATGTCCTTTTCCTAGGACTGATGACCCTTTTTCTCAAATGAAAGGAGGAAAGGTATTTTCCAAGATTTACTTAAGGTCTAGTTAGCATCAGGTAAGAATCAAGGATGAATATGTTCATAAGACAACCTTCAGAGAAATGTATGGATATTATGAGATTGTAGTGGTACCATTTGGTTTCACAAATGCACCAGCTACGTTTATGTGCCTCAGGAATAATGTTTTCAGCAGGTACTTGGACAAGTTTATTCTTGTTTTCCTTGATGACATTCTTACTTATTCAAAGAATGAGGAAGAACATGTGGAATAGTTGAGGCTGATTTTGAAATTGTTCAGGAAGCATTAGTTGTATGCAAAGTTGAGCAACTGTGACTTCTATGAAGATAGATTTCATTATGTGGGTCACATTATCTCAGATAAAGGAATATCTGTAGACCCTGAAGAGATGGAGGCCATGATGATATTTCCTGCTCCAAGAAAGTTGACATATGTAATGTCTTTTGTGGGACTAGCAAGATATTGTAGAAGGTTCACTGAAGGATATTCTGCAGGTAAAGTTGAGTCTATGTATAGGTTGAGGAAGCCTACATGTGAACTTGTAGTTCCACGAGGAAATGAACCATTTGTGTAAGAGCATACATATAAGGACTTCCTGAAGACTATAGGTAGAATGAACTGGGAAGAGCAGTCTGGTTGTACCCCAGGAAACCAAGGCAGGAAGCTTCCATGTGCTATGAGAAGGATCTCATGACTGAAATCTAACCTCTGAATATATTTTAAATTTTGTTGTTGATTGCTAAATTAAATATTATTAACTGTTTGGTTGATATAAAATAGTATCAGGATGATGTTTTGTATGTGGATTTCCATGTTTTGGGAAGTATGTGTAAGTAGGGGATAAGTGCTCCCACTTTCAAAACCCAAACAATATGAGGATGGCCTCATGGTTGCAAAAATCTGATTTTATGTAGGAAGCAAAATTATGAATCCTGATTTCAATTTGAATATCAATGTTATTGATCATTTGAAATTTGGAAATTTATCCATGCACAAAGTAGATTTGAAAATCTATGATTGAAATTTTTATGATGTCATCTCAAGTGAAATTCCTACTAGTATGTAACACAGGTGAGATGATGAGGGTATTCCTTGGAGTACATAGCTACTCAGGAGGATGTGTTTGAGATGGATGGATCCTCTAGAAGGATGTGTGAGGTCACATCGCTTCACCCCCTATCCATCTAGGCATTGTTATTCATCACTCGGGACACCCAGGGTATAAGACATCTAGATAGAATTCTTTCCGCACACATTCACGTTGCAAGGAGACTGTCACAAGAGTGGGGGCTCTCTAAAGAGAATAACCCCTAGGTATTATGGTGCCCAAAAAAGAAGCACCTAAGAATTGGTAAGCATTGGGAGGAGGTGCTGGGACCTTGAGCAGAGATACCATTAAGTACCCAGATAGGTGCTAGGCTCTAAAGCAGGGAAACCATATCTTGGTTGAGAGATACAAATAAGTATTTGATTACTTAGCAATTCTTTTTTTTCGTTGATTTTTTGTAAATACACATGAGCATATGATGCAACCATGGTTTTGGAAATATTTTTATAGATTGCAACCTAAGGGATTGAATATGAAATGTGATTAATTCATTGTGGTGTTCAGAAAGGAAGCATCGGATCTTGGTGAGCACCGAGAGGAGGTGTTAGGCTCTGGAGTAGAGTTGCCATATCTTGGTTGAGATATATTTTCAGGTGATCCGAGGCTTGCAGAAACTTGGCTACCTTTTAATGCACACCCTTGTGAGGGGTGGGGTAGGTTTTATGGGTGACATGGTTGTATAAATCCAAGTTAGATACCTATGGAACCAAAAGAAGGTTCTTAAGAATATAAGTATTTGAATTACTTATTGATTTTGTGTCAATATATATGTGCATGTGATTCACCCATGATTTTTGAAAAATGCTGTGAATCTGACATGATAATTGACTCATTGCTTGGGGCTTGAGCATAGGCATTGTTGGATTCCAAAGACATTGGATATGTTCCAAGATGTAGAGAAGGATTCACCAAGTTTGGAAAGAGACTGGTGGCATGAATTGATGCATGCAATCCAAGTACCTAGAAGAGTTCCAGATAGTTCCATTGGACATATAAGGTGCAAAAGGAGCACTACGACCCTAAGGAGTCTACATGGGATCTGGAGGATTCCATGTGATTGGAACATTAATTTTTGTTTAATTTTGTAGAGCACTGAGGGTGGTTGCGGTGTAGAATTTTTTTTTAAAGTTGTAAATCAGGGTAGTGTTGTTGTAAGGGGGAGGGGATTGTAATACCCTAGTTTTGACCCCTTGGTATTTAATTGTACATGATGATTTTATTGTATTGAGATCATGGCATGGAGCTAAAGGACAAGGCCCTGACATTGATGAATGTTTTGTGGATAGGTGATCAAGGTTGATACCTATGGTGATAGCTCTAAGTCAAGCATAGTAGATATATTTTGATATATCATGTAACTATGTACAAATTAATAAAACACCACAGCTAGCTACAGGACTGCAACGCGGAATATATGGGGGCGTGATTCCACAAGGGCATAGGGAGGGGAGTTAGTCAAACTCCTTATCTAATAGGGTGTGACCAGATGTCAATGGGGAAACCCATGTATCCTCAACTACCTTTTGTCCTCTGTCCTCAATCATTAATTTCTTCTAGAAGTTGGTTCAGGCAGTTAATGTCTTGGGCAGAGCAAGGGATGGAAATATGATGGCTTGACTAAGCAATATTGCAAGTTTATAAATCTGTAGCTTGGCAGGCTGCACTCTTACTTCTGCAGCAAGTTAAACCGCATGGGAACGCATGCCCATCCTCTCATCCTTGAGTCATGCTGAGGGTAGGGGGAGTCATTCGCATTGTTGGGGGAGCCTATGGGAGAGAGTATTTTTTCTGTTCATGCGCGTTGTGTGTTCATCCTGCTAGAATAATTGCTATTTTTTTTGGGTTTGTTCACCTGTTGTTTACCATCCTCATTCGTGTAGAGGTTTTGTGGGCTCCTTTGTCATAGAGTGAGTGTAAGTTTGTTTTGTTGCGTCACACTGTGGTTGGTTGGTTGTTGTTCATTTTGAGCATGTTTTTTAGTGAAATATTGTTATGATCAGTTGTTTATGCATGGATTTCCTATTCATTTGTGATAGTGCATTGTTTTGCTAGCCAAAACCGTGGACAAGTGGTTCTGTAGTGATTCTATGTGTTACAGAGTGAAGTATGTATGACTGTGTTTTCTTTGAGGATTATTGTGTAGTGAATCCCTAATTTGGTTTGAAGGATTAGGAGTGGAGGAAGGATAGAATTGGTTGATAAGTCTAGTAAAGAGAGGAACCACACAAAATATCACAAGGGGGTGGTAAATACAGCCTGCACACCCATGGGAACACTAGAGGGAAGGTATGGCCCGAAGGACTTCATAACAGTGAAAGGAATACTTCCTTGTGTAGGGTGGGGTAGGGTCATGGAGACCAAGCCAGATCTAGTGCAGGTATCCTTATCTCTGGGGTTGAGCTCACTAGCCCAACACTTTTACCTACCCATTACCTTAACAACCTAATAAGACCAACTGTTAGTTGGTTTTACTGTGTTCTAATATATGTTGTCTTTGTGTAATCCTGTTGTTCCCTAGTACCTTGTGGAAATCATTCCCAGCTCGGGGGTGCAGTGTGTTGAGAGATTAATGAACACACTGGACTATGGCTAGGTGGAACGTTGCAGCGACATAGCTAGTTGCAGGACAACTTAATCATCAAGATAAGTATTTTTGTCACTCTATGTATGCAATGTATTTGCTTATGAATGACCATACTGGTTATTTAGAATGCTTATGAATATGATGAATTTCTATGTTCATGATGAATGCTTGTTGATGATCACATAGACGTCTACTTGTGTATGAATGTCCCTGCAATTGCTTGTTTATGCCTTATATTTTTTATGCATTTTACTTCTGCATTTTCCTTGTTTTTTATGTAATGCATTGTCTATGTTCATGGAGTCCAGAATCTTGTTACCTAGGTTAGAATGCATCTGACTTAGTGTTTTTGCCCCTTGGAATCCTCCTACGGAAGGTGGAAACCATAAAAGGGAAAAGTTGGACAAGGAAGATTAATTGTGTTTTCGCACCTTGGGATCCGGAACAAAAGGAGGAATGCAGGAGGCAGGAGAAAGAAGTTTGATCAAGGTAGAATGTGGGATTTCTGACTTTTGGGATCCTCCTACGGAAGGCGAAAGGTGGAAATCAGGAGAAAAGATAAGGGAGAAATTGATTTTACAACTTCCGGGATCTGCCTGTGGAATTCGGAAGGAAGAAGGCAGAAGGAGGGAACGAGGATAGAGCTTCCATCACTTAATATTTTTTCAAATTCCTACTTCCAAAGTGATAAAGGTGGAAGGAGGAAGAAGCAGTTAATCATTTTGTCGAACTTTAATTTTTCTGACTTTCGAAGTGCGGAAGGCAGAAGGTATAATGCGGAAGGCGAAAAGTGGAAAGAAGAAGGCAGAAAGGCCGTCGAAAGCTCCTTCATACAGTTGAGTTTCTGATTTCTGAGTTCTGAAGTGCGGAAGGCAGAAGGAAGAAAGCGGAAGGATGAAGGCAGAAAGGATGTTAAAATTTCCTTCGCACACTTGAGTTTCCAATTTTTGAGTTTCGAAGTGCGGAAGGTGGAAGGTGGAAAGCGGAAAGTGGAAGGAAGAAAGGCCGTTAAAATTTCTTTTGCGCATTTTAGTTTCTGATTTTTAAGTTTCGAAGTACAGAAGGAGGGAAGAAGAAGGCAGAAGGAGGAAGGCAAAATAACTGTTGAATGTTCCTTCACACATTGAGTTTACGATTTCTAAGTTTCAAAGTGCAGAAGGCTGAAAGAGAAAGGTGGAAGGCAGAAGGCAGAATAATAGTTGAATGTTCCTTTGCACATTGAGTTTCCAATTTCCAATTTCTGAAGTGCGAAGGCGGAAAGCGGAAGGAGGAAGGCAAAATAACCGTTGAATGTTCCTTCACACCTTGAGTTTCCGATTTCTGAGTTCCAAAGTGTGGAAGGCGAAAGGAGGAATGTGGAAGAGTGTTTAAATGTTCTTGTCGCACAGTATGTTCCAATTTCCGAATTCGGAGGTCAGAAGTGCGAAAAGAAGAGTGCGAAACGCGTATTGTAGAAAGACAGGTCCGGTGTGGAAATGTTCATTTTGGTCATACATGGATCTGTCAATGGCAGAACGATTGTTACAGTAAGGTATAGGGGTTCTTAATCCCGAGAATGAGGTTGGAAGAGTGAGTTAACGTCCATGCCCACTGTTGAAAAGAGAACAAGTGTTCTTGAAGAATTTTTTTTAATCTATTCACATTATTGGGTATGGGGACATTACAATCATCATGTATTATTAATCAAGGCCCACATAACAAATAATTGATAAATTAACATAATTAATAAACCTTTAAATTTCCCTCATGTCGAATGAGGATCTTGTTTGATGTTGATCCATCTGATTTCCCTTGGTTAATATCATTGTATTGTTGGATTTTAGGATGGTATGGTTCTCCTAGCTTACATGGATCACCAATTATTTTCTCCATCTCCTCCCAAATTTGAACAAATTTTGTTCTCTCGATGCCTCTAGTGGGATGAGCCTTGTAATAATCTTGTGCAATTATTTAAATTTCATGAAACATATTCAAAATTGTTCTGATCCCTGTCATGCTCCTCCTTCAGTAGGTAGCACTAAATCCTTTTTTTTTCTAATAATTCGGCCACAGGTTTCATTCTAATGAAGTATAAATTTTCCAGCATTCTTGTTTTACATGATTCTATTACATTTTGATAAAGTGGGATTGTTTTTGTAGCATACTCATGATATAATCATACACCTATAGAAAAAATTTACATTTCATACAAAATTTAAACGTTAATTTATGCTTGTAGATTACCTGGCACCCATGGTTGTAGTAGATCTTGTAGTTTGATGCAGATACCGTAGGTCCCTTCAGTATCTTGTCCAAGCCTTAATAACCAAATTGGATGAACCACCTTATCGATCAGATCTTATCATGTTGGCCCTAGGAAACCAATGGGGAAATAGAACAAGGAAACATAACAAAGGAATATGTAATTGGAATTATCTGTTTGTGGGCTCGGGAGCTAGGAAATCTCTCGATTTCCTAGGTCCAACACGATCAGAGTTGGTTGACAGGCTGGTTTATGTATATGCAATCCCTAAAGGTATTAAGTGTCCTAGGATTGGATTTGATACCGTTTTGTAGTGATATACCTTCTCTAAGGGCACTAAATCTTTCACTATGTCAAATTTTATGTACAAAAGGTATTTTGGAGCTTGGTTTAATAATAATTCAAGTTATGTTTTGCATCAAAATTTTGTTAAAGCTTCTGCCTATTTTTCATTTTGCATTCATGTCATAGTATTCTAAAATTTTCCACAATGAATATTTACAACAGAAGTATAAATTTTGTGTTCATATGCAATTTTTTATCAATGACTTATTTCTCCATTAACATTTATAAATGTAAATGACTAGTTAAATGTGTACAAGTAAAATACTAAGATAATGTAGGGATATAAGTAGTTCTTGTAGCTACTGAAGACTTAGTGACCAAACTGATAAACAACCCTCCATCTGCAGTGCTCTTCCATTGGGAAGGGCACCAACCGGGTTCTGGTCAAGTTCTATAACCTAGAAACAATACATAAGTTTCAATGCATATAAATAAATAATAAGTTTTATCTTAGAAGTAAATAACACTGAGATCCATTCAACAATATTCAAAACATAATAACATAATCATGTATTATTAATCAAGGCCCACATTAAAAATAATTTATAAGTTAACATAACTATTAAACATTTAAAATCCCCTCATGTCGAATGAGGATCTTTTCTGATGTTGATCCATCTGATTTCCCATAGTTAATATCATTGTATTGTTGGATTTTATGATGGTATGGTTCTCCTAGCTTACATGGATCATGGAACAAGGAAACAAAACAAGAAAGTTGTTATTGGAATTATCGGTATGTGGGCTCGGGGGATAGGAAGTCTCTCGATTTCCTAGGTCCAGCACGATCAGAGCTGGTCGATAGGGTGGTTTAGGTTTATGGAAGCCATAAAAGTATTAAGTGCCCTAGGATTGGCTCTGATACCATTATGTAGTGGTATACCTTCTCTAAGGGCACTAAATCTGTCACCATGTCAAATTTTATGTACAAAAGCTCATTTAGAACTTGGTTTGATAATAATTCAAATTTTGTTTTGCATCAAAATTTTGTTAAAGATTTTGCCTATTTTTCATTTTACATTCATGTCATAGTATTCTAAAATTTTCCATAATGAATATTTACAACAAAACTAGAAATTTCGTGTTCATATGCAATTTTTCATTGATGACTTATTTGTAAATTAACATTTATAAATGTAAATTACTAATTAAATATGTACAAGTAGAATACCAGGATAATGTAGGGCTATAAGTAGTTCATGTAGCTCTTGAAGTTCCTTTCATCCAAGCCTTAGTGACCAAACTGATAAACAACCCTCCATCTGTAGTACTCTTCCATTGGGAAGGGCACTAACCAGGTTATGGTCAAGTTCTATGTACCACAACTCATTTGACTTAAGTTAAATATTTAATACAAGTATGTTTAAAAAAAAATACAATATGGTTTGAAATGGCGTACTATCTCTATGTTGTTTATGTCGTAATTATAGTTTACTCAATTAAATTGAGTCCAAAAGATACAAAGAAAATAAAATGCAACTTGTCTGTCTGAAAAGATGTCTAGTCAAAATATGGGGTGTTACAATCCCAACATGGTGAGGACAATATACTAACGTAGACATTGAACCAAGAGTCAACTGTAATTAGCACCACATGTTTTAGTAGGTAGGAATTAATGGAATACTAAGAAGCTTAATTGATAGGTAATAACTAATCATGAAAGTGTGTACCTTTTCATCATTTGTTCTATCAATGGGATAATTCTTCACAATAGTCATCTTTCTACCATATAATGTTGGTTGAATGTGTATAATATGTTCATCTAACTTTTCTTCCCATCATTTTCTTGGTTCCAAAATGGGATTCAACTCCTAATGTCCAAGAACATAGTTAGATTAAGAAAGTAATGTCAATATATAAACAAAAATGTCAAAACTTGTAATAAATTTGCATAGTGTACAAAGAGAAAGTCTGTTGACATTGCATAACAGTAAGAAATAGTACGGATAATATCTCCTTCTTCAATTTTGTTTTCATATGTAACCATTTGTATCTCTTTTTTTATCGCATGTGCATCAAGGGAAAAAACTATTTCCCATTGGAGAAACAATATTCTTGCATACTAAACTGCTTATGGCCACTAGATCATGACACTCAAACAAATTAGTTTTGTCAACCCTACCGTCCACCATTTTGATGCCATATTGTGAAATATTTTTTATCTGTTTCATTAAGTTCTCCTCATTTCTAGGATTAACAACATGTGCTACAGCTTGTATATATTCTTCTTTTCCATCCCATTTTCTAAGTCTTACATAAGAAATCAAGCCATTGTCTTCTAGTAACTCAAATAATATCTCACATACCTTCTCACCTCAATCATAATGTACGGGAGAATCAATACCAAGTTTGAAAGAAACTTCATTGACTATAGTTCTAGACCTCTTTTCATATGGTTTAACCATAAAAGAAGCATATGAATTTACTTGTTTGACCCTAAATCCATATGTTAAACCATAAGTTCTCTCCCAACCCATGTTAATATCCTCAGCTTCTTTACTCCACCTTTTCATTTTCCTACAAATTGATGTTGGATTAACCCCCTTTAGTACACCATGAACACCAATTCTCTTTAGACATTGCAAATCCTTATGAGTCATTCTTGAGTTGATAAATACTGAAGCCATGTTCCTCGACATAAAATCCTTATGAATATCTTCCATGACACGTGATCAAATTTTATCAAGCAATCCATCTATATGTTCAAGAACATCCTAAATTTTAGTTTATTCATTATAGTTTTTTCTCATGAAGTACCCAATTCCAACAATAATGTCAGTTTCATCTATATCTTGAAGTGATTTTCCTGGAAACCATCTTCCAATTTCTTTAAATTTTTTCTTCCCTCATTTAGTTTGTGGTTATACAATATCGATTGCTTCTTAAGATGAAATAAGGATGTCCTTAAGAATTTTCCTAGGGACCTTCTCTTAGAATGTGTAGTTTGATTTGCTAAGAACCCTTCTTGCATTTCTGTTACAACTTGACCAATTGTAGTACTTTGATTTTCTGCAGTTGAATTTCTATCCATTTGTTCATGAAATGCAATTATTTCAGTTGTTTCAAGTCTTCTAGTATCATCCAAGTTCCTAAGAGATTCTTGTTCCAATTTCTACCCATTGGGTTCTATGCTTTGATTCCCTTCATGATTAAATGCAGTCAAAGGTTCCCTAGGTTATTGAGAAACAAAACCTTCACTTTGATCAGAGTGATTTGTAACAACAATATCATCAATCACTAGTTGTTGAGGGAAAACTAGGGTCTCATTCTGCAAAACTGGGTTCATTCTTTGGTACATATTTGTATTTTTCAAATCAGAGTTCATTGTATTGGCATCATGGTTAAAAATTGTTCTCTGAGGGAAGTTTGGGACATGCACATTCTCTAAAACAGAGCTCATTGTAGTGTCATCAGGAAAAAAATATGTTCTTTGAGTGAAATTTGGGCCCCTCACGTTCTCTAAAACAGAGTGCATTGTAGAGGCAGAAGGATTAAAAAATGTTCTCTGAGGGAAATTTGGGACATGCATGTTCTCTGAAAGAGATCTTATTGTAGTGGCTACAAGAATAGAATCTGTTGTGTGAGAGAAGTTGGATACCCTCACATTCTCCAAAACAAATTTCATTGTAGTGGAAGCAAAAAAAAAGTTCTATGAAGGAAATATGGGACCCTCACATTCTCTGCAATAGATTTCATTCTGTCATTGTTGGGATATTAGTAAACCCAGTCATAACATAGGATACAATATTTAATCATTATTTAATTAAATTACTACCCACTAGCTAATTAGTTGGCATCCACATGTACCTTAAAGTCAACACATGCCATCTATACCCTGAGAATTCTTTATTTCTGATTTTGGGTTGATCTTGACCTCTTTATGGACTCCCAAATTAGTAACTGCGCTTTCCTGTAGATTTTTCCTTATTCTTCTTTTATCCATCTTTTCTATGGATAAGGTAAAGCTAGTTAACTAGGAAACTTGTATCTTTTGTTGCCAACCCATCCTCCATGAATTTCTCTCCATATTATAGGATTAGCATGTTTTTCCATCACTCTTGACAACTCACTTGTGATTTTTCTAATTCTTGAGGTCCTTGACTAATTTGGGAAGTGCTTTAGCCACCTATGGGGGTTTATCATATTTGGTAAGTCTGATTTATGAGCTAGCAATGAGTTTTTTTCCAACAACTCAAATATCCTTTATAAGGATGTATTACCATTGTAATAATATCAATTATCATTTATTTATAATTCATTAATGTGTGTTCATTAATTCCTTTTCTTCTCTCTTTATGCTAATTCTATGCAATTCCCAGTGAGGTTAATTGCGTGCTTAGATTGTTAGCTTGTTTATGGAATTCATGTTGCCATAAAGGCTTTAGAATTTTCACATGGTATCAGAGAGAAAGGTTTCCCAATCCATAGAGGCTCTACATGATATCAAGAGCTTCAAATTCTTACCTGGTATCAGAGCCTAGGACATCAAAGTTTTGACATGGTATCAGAGCTTTGGGAGCTCATCAATTAATTCTCCTTTCAGATTCTTAGGTTTATTTGCATGTGCAACAACTTTAATGTGGATTCAAAATTTCCTCTACTCTATCCTTTCAACTATGTTGATTGGAAGAAAAATATGAGCGCATACTTGAAGAAGCAATGTCTCTTTGAAATCTCCATTGGTGCATTGAGTGAACGTGAGTCTTATGAAGAGAATATTGACTGGCTGAATAATTCTGATAGAACTTATGAATCATGTTCTTGGAAATGTCTCCAAATATACATCATCTCATATATTATGCTGAATACCCATTTGATATTTGGAAAAAACTGGAAAAAGATTTTGGTATGCAGGAAGCAGAAGATGAAGCATGGAGTGAACCTAGAATCTCCTCATGTGATCTCTCTCAATAAGTACCGGCCTCTACATTCTCTTATGAATTTATTTATGATGAATAAGTTTCTCATACAGTTCATGTTTCTTCTACCCTATTTGATTCGAATAATTCCTCCTTCAATCAAGTAGCACATATTGAAGAGCAATATTTTTTTGTGTCTATTGAGGATAATGATGATGAAAAAGAAGTGACAAATGGATCTGATATTGTTATTGATGATGATTCACTAACACATTCATTTTTATCTATGTATCTATCATAGATTCTGAGATCTATGTTCCATATCCTTCACACTTTGTGCATAAATATCTCATTGATGGTGCGTAACCCAGTGAATTCTAGGATGTTTTCTTAGCCATATCAGGTCATATTAGTCTCTTTCAACTTACCATACTTTATCTCATGTGATTTTTCATCTCCTCCTTTGTTCTTGGCATCAATACTCAGAGCCTCCTTGAATATTTTTAACATCTCCTTCCTTCCTCCTTTCATACTTATATTACAAAGGATTCATTATCAATGATATTCCCATGTGTCTAATGATATGCTTATATGTGTTATTTTGGATTCCTTGGAAGCTAGATCAACCCATGGAGCCCATGGGTGCTTCAAATGCCCACCGAAATCTTATGGATCCAAATAAATAGAACTATGCATTCCAAGAATATCCTCCATATAGCCATAAAAGGGTGGCTCTAGAAGGGACATCACCACTCAATACAACAAATCCTTGTGATTAACTTCTTTTTATCTTGCTATTTTTGCTTCCACTCACATTTTTATTGTATTTTTCATTTTATTGACAAATTTAGTGCAATTTCATGGGTCGGTGCCATTTGTGGTGTTTTTTAGAACCATATTTATGACTCAACGCTAAATTTGATGCTAATTAACATTAGATCCTTCAATTGTTTCCTTTTTTTTTCAAGTTTAGTGCCCCTTTTCTAGATCAAAACTAATCTTGGTGATAATTTGAGCCAAAATTAGTACCTATTTTAACACCTATTTTTGCTCCTTTAACTCCCAGTGCAGGCCTTGATGTTGCTCCTTTTCTACCTGCTAGTTTAGTGGCTAGGATATATGTACTATTTTGAAGTTTGTCCTCATAAATATGGGTCTTAAGGCCTAATCCATGGTTTAGGGTAGAAAACCAATGACTTAAGCCCTATAATGGCTTTGAGGATTCATTTTTATGCATGAGGTTTTCCATGTAGATTAAAATTTTGCTTATACATGGGATGTGGGCACCATTTTGAGGTTTGAAATAACATGAACGTGTCTAGGTATTGAGCCATTGTTTGGGGATGCAAATCATACACTTAGACCCCAACACTTCTAAATAAGACTCATGGGCGATGTACATGGACCCATACCACCATATAGGTTATATAGACGAAATATTTGGCCTATGAGTGGGATATGGATACCATGTCAAATTTTGACATATTAGGGATGGGGTCCCAACCATGATCTAAGGGTGAAAAGCAGGCACTTAGGCTATGACAAATTCTTTTAGGTCTCAAAGGCTATGCACAAGGCTCCATATCACAAGTAATATTTTGTCGAGGGAATATTCCCTACAGTCGAATCCCTAGTATATGAGTGGGACGTGTGCACCATTTTGATATTTGACACAATATGGATGGCTCTTATGCTCTAGGTCATGTATTGGGGTAACATACTAGACACTTATTCCCTAAGGGTTGTTTATAGGACACATGGGCCATGCATAGGTCTCTAAATCACAATTTGAGCCCTATAAATAGAATATATGGTATATGAATGAGTTGTGATCACCATGTCAAGGTTTGGAACAATAACAATGGGTCTCAGGGCCTAAGGCATGTTTTGGGACAAAAGCATATGAACTTAAGCCCTAATAATTGCTTCTAGGGTTCATGGTCCATGCATGCCCCCAAAAAATACCACACATGACCAACAAAGCTGATATTTGGCCTACAAGTGGAATATGCAGATAATTTCAAACACTTTCATAGAAATGACAAGTATAATGTGTTGGATCATGGTTAAGAGATGAATACTAGTGGATCATGCAATAATAATTTCTAGGGTTCGTCGACCATGCACAAGGCCCCAAACCATAGCACATTCCCACCAAAGTGAATATTTAACCTACTTGTTGGATGTTGTCACCATTTCAAGGTTAACCAGAACAAATATGGGTCTTAAGGCCTAGGCCATTCTTTACGCTGGCTATAAATGAAGCATTTAGACGACAACAATTTCTTATAGGATCACAAGTCCTGTCATCTAGCTTATGAACTACTTGACATAATTATGGATCTTGCATATTTTACAGTATGTATGGCCTAAATAAATGTCCTTATAGGCATGTTTTATTGATTTGTCCAAAACTTATTTGGCCATAGATGGTTAATCACTATGAAATATGGATATGCAAATAATAATGTGTGTGGATGAGAGCAATATGCATGCATTATTTGAAAATTCAAGCTATTGTGCAAGAATGTTGATCCCATGATGGTGCAATAAGAGGTTTATTTACATTTGATGTTGTTGTTGTCTTTGTACTTGTGCTTGTTCTAGAGGAAAGCTTGTGGTTTCTAGTGTTCCTTCATGAAGAGGATAAATCAATGAAACTATTTCTCAAGGTTTCCTTTCTCTAATATTTCACCCTAATAAAGCTTAGCGTTCATATGACTTTTCCATCACTGTGATTGTGATTGTTATAGAAGGAAAACTAGTGGCAGATACCTTTATTTTTTGACAATCAAAAGGATTCAATCAATGTTTTGGGGTTCCTTTGTCCTAACAATTATCATGGTTAGAGTTATACCTTGTGTGTGCCCATTTATTGTCTATGGAATAAGCTAACAATATCCATGATTATGAAATTATAAGATATGTATTCAAATTTGACGTTGTTGTGGGTTCTACACTTGTTCTTCTCATAGATGGAAACCTAGTGGTCATTAGATTTGCTCCAGGGATAGGTACAAGTAAGAAATCATTTCTCAGGGTTTCCTTTGTCCTAAAAATCAATGTGGTTAGAGATACTTCTTTGTGTTTACCAATCTATTGTTTTTGAAACAAGCTAGGGATATTCACGATAATGAAACAATAGATGCATTCAAATACGATCTTGTTGTGGGTTTTGCATTTAATATCCTCATAGATGGAAAGCTAGTAACTACTAGTTTTACTTCAGGGACAAGCACACGTATGGAATCATTCTTAGCATATGAGGTGCATTATGATTTAAACCTAACCAAATTTAGTGTTATAATGTTGTTGTCAGTAACGCGCTTGTGCTTGTGCTTGTGCTAGGAGGATAGTTAGCAATCAAAAGCTTTCATTCTAACACACACACAAGGATTTAATCAATAATATAGGGGTTCATTTGTCTTGACAATCAGCATGGTTAGTGATATAATTTATGTGTGTGACCTTTTCTTTTCTTTAGATAAATATGCGAGGATCCACACCGATGCAACAAGAGGTGACTCTAAATATGATGTTTTGTAGACTCTGCAATTGTGCTTGTGTTGGAAGGAAACATACTGGCCACTATCTTTCCTTCAGGAAGAAGCACAAGTATGGAGCTAGTGCTTAGGGTTTCCCTTTTCCATTATTTCACCCTAATCAAGGTTAGTGTTAATATGTTTTTATTTTCACTATGTTTGTGCTTGTGTACAAAGTACAACTATTGGCTGCTAGCTATCTTTTTAGCACAATCATAAAGATTCAATCAATGCTCTGGTGGTTTTCTTTGTCCTATAAATCATCATGGTTATATTTCTTCCTTTGTGTGTGCCCATTTATTGGATATGAAAAAAACTAAGAATATCAACAATTATGAAACACAACATATTCAAATTTGATGTTGTTGTGGGTTCTATACTTTCTCTTTTCATAGATGGAAAACTAGCATTCACTAAATTTCCATTAGGGACAAACCTTCAATTGTGAAATCATTTCTCAAGGTGTATGTGAATTGTGATTTCTGATATTCATTTATGCTCGTTCTAGAAGAAAAGCTAGCGATTTGTACCTTTGATTATAACATAAGGAAAATGATGCAATTGATGCTACAAGGTTTCCTTTGTCTTGATAATCACTATGGTTAGTGTTATTCCTTTGTGTGTGCCTTCTTATTGACTTTGGAGAAAGCTAAGAAGATATGGAATGGTGCCATAATAAGTTTATTTAAATCTATTGTTGTTGTTTGTTGTTGTTGGCTATGCACTTGCGCTTGGGTTGGAAGGAAGGTCAGTAGTCACTAGATTTCCATTAAGAAGAAGAAAGTGTATGAAACTATTTCTCAGGGTTTCTTTTGTGCTAACATATGCTTTTAGCACAAGTGCATGTATCAGTTTGATCATTCTTCACCCCAACCTTGATTTTTATTTCGTTGCATGATGAGCCATGATTGTTGGTATCTAGATAAAGTAAGGAGGTGATTTCACCCTAACAAACTTCAGTGTTTTGATATTGTTATGGGTAATGCACTTGTGATTGTTATAGAAGGAAAATTAGAAAGATGTAATCAATGCCTTAAGGACACATTTTTCCTAAAAATATCCATGGTTGGAGTTTCGTTGTTGTGTATGCATTTTTGTTAGATTTGGAATAGGATAGGAAGATCCACGATGGTACAATAAGAAGGGTATTTAAATATGTTGTTGTTGTTGGCTCTACACTTACACTTGTGCTAGAAGGAAAACAAGTGATGTCTAGCTTTCCTTCAGAAAGAAGCACACGTATGCAACTATTGAATAGGGATTTCTTTGTACTCTCATGCAATTTTAACACAAGTAGATGTATCTATTTGAATTCCCTTCACCATAAATCTACTTTTGATTCCCTTGCATGAAAAGTCATTATTGTTGGTCTATAGACAAATTAAGGAGGTGGTTTTTATTTAAAGAACAATAATGTTTAGGCGTTTTTGTTGGCAATGCACTTATTCTTGTGGTAGAAGGAAGGATAATTGTCACTAGCTTTCCTATTGGTACAGTCAGAAGGATGAAATCAATGCCGTGGGGTTCATTTGTATTGAAAATCACCATTTTTAGTATTATGCTTGTGTGTTCCCTCTTATTGGATGTTGAGAAAGATAATAAGATCCACTATGGTGCCATAATAAGTTTATTTAAATATAATGTTGTTGATGGGTTTGTGCTTGTGCATGTGTTGGAAGGAAAGCTAACAACTACTAGCTTTCCATGAGGAAGAAGCACAAGTATGCAACTATTACTCATAATTACGTTTCTCTAGAATTCCACACTAAGGTTAAGGTTGGTATGTTGTTGTCATAAATGTGTTGAGCTTATGCTAGAAGGAAATATAGTGGTGACTAGATTTCCTCTGGCATAATGAGAAAGATGCAATTAATAATATGGGGGTTCTTTTCTCATAACAACCACCTTGTCTAGATTCTACCTTTGTGTACACACACTCATCATCTATGGTGCAAACTAAAAGGATCCATGATTATGAGACAAGATATGTATTCAAATTTGATGTCATTGTGTGTTCTATAGTTATTCTTCTCATAGATGGAAACCTAGTGGTCACTAGCTTTTCATCAAGGAGAGGCACACATATTAAATAATTGCTTAGGGTTTCCTTTGTTCTAAAAACCCTTGTGGTTATATTTATGCCTCTGTGTGTACCCATATTGGATTTGGAACAATTTAAGAGATCCATGTTTATGAAACAATATTTGTATTCAAAATTAATGTTGTTGTGTAATTCTACACTTGTTCTTCTCATAGATGGAAAGCTAGCAGTTGAAAGCTTTCCATTAGAGACAAGAACAATAATGAAATTATTTCTTAGGGTATGTGGGGCATTGTGATTTCTCCTTAACCAAGTAAAGTGTTCTCATGTTATTGTCAAAAATTCAGTTATGCTTATGCTAGAAGGAATGCTAATTGTTGCTAACTTTCATTCTAGTAGAAGCACACGGATGTAAGGGGATGGATTTATCTTGACAATCACCATGGTTAGTGTTTTTTCCTTTGTGTGTGCCCCATTATTGTATTAGGATAAAAATAAGAAGATCCATGGTGGTGCAATACTATATATATTTCTTAAATCCCTTGTTGTTGTTGGATTTTCACTTGTTCTTGAGATGGAAGGAAAACTAGCGGTCACTAGCTTTCCATTAGAAAGAAGCAAACATATGCAACAAATGCTTAGGGATGTGTTTACCTTCACATGCACTTTTGGAACAAGTGCATGTATCAATTCAAACATGCTTCACCATAACCTTGCTTATGACTCCCCTACACGATTAGCCATTGTTGTTGGTCTATAGACAAAGCAAGGAGGTATTTCACCCTAACAAAGGTTAGTGTCCATATGTTGTTGTTAGAGATTTTCCTATGCTTGGTCTAGAATGAAAGCTATCTGTTTCTAGAATTCCTTCTGGTACAATATGAAGGATGCAATCAATGCTCCAGGGGCACTTTTGTGCTGACAATATCCATGGTTGGATTTATGTTGTTGTGTGTTTCATTTTATTAGCTCTCGAACAAGATAAGAAGATCCATGATGGTGCAATACGAAGTGTATTTATTATGATGTTGGTGTTTAGATCACACATGTGTTTGTGCTAGATGGAAATCTAGTGGTCACTAGCTCTCCTTCAAGAAGAAGAACGAGTATACAACTGTTGCACATAGTTTCCTTTGTACTTTGGTGGGGAGTAGTCTATCATACCATTGATTCTTCGAGGCAATCAGAGTGGTCACTAGTCACTGCGATATCTAGAAGAGTCCAAAGCAATTATGGGCCATTGATATATCGTGAAGCAGGGTTTCAAATGCAAAACATAGTAGTATAGGGGGAGCAGGGTGCAAATGAAAAATAGAATAGTATAGGGGGAGCAAGGGTTGAATGCATGTGCCCAGTAGACCACCCTGGTGTTTACGTGATTCTACCATGCATTGAATACATTAGGTAAGTTTACTTTGAATTTGACGTGGAAGAGGATTATCATTCATGAAATATTTGAAGCTGTTTCTCGAGGTGTTGTGGAGCCCTCCTTTCTTCCATTCATTGTTGTTGTTCCAGCCAGTAGATGACAGAATTGGGTCACAAGTCAGATTCAATTATTTGGATGAAAAGGGGCAATGCCGATCAAATTCTAGTCCAAATTGTTGAATTCGTAGACTACTCTAATAATATTATAAAGTTGAAGCATGATAACTTTTTCTATGTAGACAAATTGAAAAAAATTGTAATTTTTCATGCACAATGATTGTGACTTGTAATCCCTTTGTATTTTTTCAAAGTGTATTGAATATTGCATTGAAAAGCTTGTATTGTTAGCCTCGTTGAAGATGCATTCTTTAGTTTCAATTTTTTTAGTGGTGCTCAATGTCACAAAAAATTATCTAGAATGGTTGAGTACGATTAAACATACCTTCATTTACAACGATCTATGGTGTGACATTTGTGAAGGAGAGGGTGGTGTTGCACATAAATAACCTACAATAGACACAGAAGTTGCAAAATGGAATAACATATATAAGAAGGCATATGCACTGATCATTGCTATATTAAGTGAAGCGGTGAGTCAACATATCTTATACTAAAAATTATTAGGCTGCTTTGAACAAGTTGAAATATTTATATAATTGGAGCTAATTTGGTTGTTATTCAAGCTCTTCAACCTAGATTTGAAGGATAATGATCCCATGCTTGTAGCATCTAATATTAAATTCATCATGCAAGAAATTGATGCCATTGGTATGAAGTCCGACCTTCCTATCATCACCTTCATCAATATCCTCCACCCCATATATTCACATTATATTGAGTCAGTTCAAGCTAGTGTCCAACTAAAGGACCTCAAACTTATCAATTTGGTGGATAAAATTGTGAAACAAGAGAAATTCTTTGGAAACAACACAAATCAACCATTCCAGAGATTATGTGCCTTACTCAGAAAGGAAATAATCAATCAGATGATTCTTTTAGAGGAGATGGAAACAAAAGATGACATGGAAAAAATAATTTCAGAGAGAGGGGGGTAGACATAACCATGACGATAGATATGATCTTCAATGTGTACATTAAGGCAAGAAAGAACAAGATTCAAAGACATCCATAACTACTTGGGAGGAGATCAGAGAATAAATAGTAGAAAGAATGAAGAGGTAAAGTTCCTGAATTTGGTAAAGCTCCCGATATACTCATGTCATTGTTGCGCAATGGAATGCTGGTACAAATGAATTTCTATTCAATACTTGATTTGAATCTTGGATATATACTTGGCTGCTTGACATTGGTGTTACCCACTACATGACATTTAGAGAGGCGTTTTAAAATTTTTAATGACAATGTAGATGGTATAGTGTAATTTGTAGATAAGTCCAACCTCAAAATTAAAGGAACTAACATTATCATGCTTAAATTCCCCGGATTTCCTGATTTTATGATGCATAATGTCCTCTATATTCTATAGTTGCAGAGAAACTTGATGTCTTTTGTGCATAGACAAAATGGCCATTCAATCGACATATTTGATTGGAAAGTTGAGATAAGGATATCCTATGACAACCAAGTCATGATGATTGGATGGGGATATGAAATACTTTTGAATTTGATTCAAGGGACATGATCTTTTAATAACCAAGTTGTCATGATTGGATGTGAAGATGATATACTATTGAAGATGATTTAATGGACATATGCAAAAGTTCATAATTTTGTATACCACTCTTAGAAAGAAGAAGGAACTATGTCATCTAGTCTCTCGTGGCATAATGGACACATCAATTATGATAGTCTTATATTGTTGAAAAATAATGGGTTTTCTGGATTTCCCACCATTTTAGAGAATTTGAAGCAATGTGATGCTTGTATCCTTTTTTTTACTAGGGAAGCTAGGATAGGGTTGGTACTCGCATGGCATGGGATCCAGGGGTCCAATCCTGTTTTCTACCACTATAGCCGTAGTTGCACCCACACAACCCACAAGCATGTGGAACATATACGCCAGGGTGTTTTGAACTCATGACCTCTATTACAACATATCATCTCATTAACAAGTGAATCACCAGTCAAGCTACACCCACAACAAGATTTGAACCCAAAATCTGACGACATCCGACGAAATCTAATGTTTTGTCGGATCTAACTTTCAAATTAAAATTTTTTGTTGGATTTAATCTAATATTTCGTTGGATTTTCGACCTCCGATCTTTGTCGAATTTTCAACCTTCCACGTCATTGGATTAATGTATATCCGACCACAAATTTCACTTCATAGAAGTAAAAAATTCGACGGAACTAGAAACTATGCTAAACTCTGCCAACTTTTCCTATTTCGTAGCTGCAACTCCACTAAAATTATGCCAACTTTTCCTATTTTGCAGCTGCAAATCCGCTAAAATTCTGCCAACTTTTCCTATTTCGCAGCTGGAACTCCGCTAAAATTCTGCTAACTTTTCCTATTTCGCAGCTGCAACTCTTCTAAAATTCTGCCAACTTTTCGTATTTCGTAGCTGCAACTCCGCTAAAATTCTACCAAAATTTCCTATTTCACAGCTACAACTCCACTAAAATTCTGCCAACTTTTCCTATTTCGCAGCTGCAACTCCGCTAAAATTCTGCTAATTTTTCCTATTTTGCAGTTGCAACTCGGCTAAAATTTTGCTAACTTTTCCTATTTCGTAGCCGCAACTTCGCTAAAATTCTGCCAACTTTTCCTATTTCACAACTACAACTCTGCTAAAATTATGACAACTTTTCCTATTTCGTAGCTGTAAATCCACTAAAATTCTTCCAACTTTTCCTATTTCGCAGCTGTAACTATGCTAAAATGGTGCCAACTTTTCCTATTTCGCAGCTGCAACTCTGCTAAATTCTGTCAACTTTTCCTATTTCACAGCTGCAACTCCACTAAAATTTTGCTATTTTTTCCTATTTCACAGCTGTAACTCTCTTAAATTCTGTCGACTTTTCCTATTTTTGTAGCTGCATCTTCGGTAAAATTTTTCCAACTTTTCCTATTTCGTGTTTGTGACTTCGCCAAGTCTTTCCAATTCGTGGCCGCGACTTCGCCGGATCTTTCCAATTTATGGCTGTGACTTTGCTAATTCTTTAGACACAATATTATTATATGTCACTAGTTTCTATCAGCCTGCTCCAGTCTCCACGAGGAAAATTAGGTGCTCGTCTGATCATCATGTACTTTTGTGCCAACATGGATGTACTTTATCTGCCTGATTGATGATTTTCGATGCACAAATTCATACCTCGTCAAACTTTCAACCTTCAACTTCGTCGGATGTTCAACTAGGGTCATGATCAACATGAGTTAGATGATCATGTTCTAGAAGAAGATGTTGAAGAATTAGTTGAATCAGATGATGTAGCAGACAATGTCCATGAAGATGATATCGACGATGACATGATGATCATAACTAACTTAGATGAAGATGATGATATGGCCAATCCTTACAATGTTGAATCTAGATCTGATGATACAGATGATGACTTGGATGAAGAAGATGATGAAGTCTATTGAAGTGTACAAGGTATGAAATAATTTATCTACTCTATATTTTGATTGAATATTACGATATAAATATTGAATTTTATTGGTACATGTAAATTTGGCTTGGACTAAAATTTGACATGGTTAGACCTAACACATCCATTGATGGCGTGGGAGGGTTTCTAGACTCAAACATGACTGACTCTAACAATTCGAGCTTGTTCTGAAATTTTGCATGGTCATGATCATAACTAACATCATCATAATCATGGCTGACATGGTTGGAGGTTGGTTTCAAGGTGTTACACCCAAATAACAACTTTACCAACCATTCAATTTAGAGAATTTTGGTGTTTCTTATATATTTTGTGCCTTTTCCAAGGCACATGCTCCTTTCCTTCCTAAGGAAATGTGTGTATGCCCTCAAAACCATGTTTTTTCAATCGATTTTGGGATAGTTTGAGTTGGTAACTTGTATTGAGGAGTGACCATCAATTATGAAGGACTCTTATATATGATTTAAAGCCTATAGTATCTATTAAGGACTCTTCATATGACATTAAGGACTATTCATACAGAATTAGGGTCATTTAGAGGTCCATTTTGGAAATATGGATGCCATTAGGGGTTATCTGGTTCCATTAGCTCTACCTAGATGCCATTATGATCATTAGGGTTCCATTAGGGTCATTAAAGTGCCAATTAGTGTTATAACAACTAGTTGTTCTCTAAATCTTCATATCTTATTCATGTTCCTTGCAATTATCTATTTGTTCACAATTTCTCCATCTTTCATTCAAATTAGATATGCATGTACTCACGGTCTTTCACCTAAATAGAATGTCTTCTCATCAGGATTTATGCACAGCTAAATTCTTCTACAAAAAATAACATTTATCAAATCTCAAATACGTTCACATAGACTATATAAGAGCACATAGCAATTGCCGAATCTTTATTTTCATTCATTAATTAAAACTGTACAAACTTCAAGACCCTGGCTTAAATTCTGAAATTCCTACTCGTATACTATGGTCTCATACCCTCTGTTTTCTCATCTTCCTCCCTCCTATCCTCTCATGCCCATAGTATTACATTGTATCTTCGAACAAATCGAGCCTCTAGCTCGTACACTAAATAACTTCCTGAAATTACTGACTATTTCCAACTAACCAACAAACTGCTCCTAAAAATAGACATTTCAAGCTTATCCCATTGTATCTGAATTCAAAATGTTACAACTATGTTCTGCAATTCTGATTTTCTCTGTCCCATATAAATTCATGGATCTCTCAAGTATATCCATTAGAGGATTAGTTCTACATGAGCATGATCAGATGAATACACGTTCTTAGAAATCCATATTGTGTTGTGTTGTATGAGTTTCATGTTAGTTGAAATAACCATATATGCCTTGATCTTCAAATAATTGTGTATTTTTATATTTTCAAATGAGGTTGATAAATAGTTATATTCAAAAGGGTACATGAAACATTTTCTATGAGGGTGACAAATGGTTATACTCAGAAAGCTACATAAGATTTAGTGATGTGATGCATGCTTGATAGTTGAAATTCCTTGAAAGATGGACTTGAACTTATAGATTTATTACAGGATTGGCAATTATGGGGTACATCATATTATTTTTTCTATTCCTACATTTCAGGAGCCTTAGTGGAGGGAGAGGCCCTCAAATAGACATTTTTGTTGCAGTATTGATAACCTAGCTTTTAGAAGAAGTCTAGTAAGAACTACAAAACTAAGAATAAATATAATTAATGGTTTTATATGGGATATGTGCATATCGAGTAGAAGTGATAATTTTTTAGTCTGTAATATGCACATAATGTAGATTTCAATGTTTTAGGAGAGCCTAAGTGGAGGAAGAGGCCCAAACATGACATTTTTATTGCAGTCTTGATGGACCCATAATAGCTTTTAGGATAATTTGAGTGATAATTTTTTAATCTGTAATATGCACATGATGTAGATTTCAAGGTTTTAGGAGAGCCTAAGTGGAGGAAGAGGCCTGATACCAAAGAAATATGTACAAAGACAGTGGGTCTTGACCAACAAATTGTTGAAGTTCAGTTGCAATATTGTTAATAGTGTTGGTGCATCTTGATGGTGTGGCCTTTGTGGAAGCAAGAATTCTTTCCACTAGAAGGATACAATTTCTATATAATACTTGTTAGTTCTCTAGACTATTTGAATTTTGGATGATCCTTATTTTTCTACTTTCATAGTCTCACCCGGATTCTAATACTCTTCAAAGAAGCTTCCCTTTCCCTCAATTCCTCTTTTATCTTCAATACCTCTTCTACTTAGTTCTTGGTGGTTTCTTTTGTTTAGTGTTTCATATGTCCATAACTTTATATGTTGGACAAAAATTTTGAGGTGATTTCATTTATAATACCAACCACATTTTCCTTCATTTCCTTGGCTAAAGAAAAAGCATTTTCTAGGGCCTCATGACAAAAAGGCTAAGTTGTGTGAAACATGGAAATGTGTATGGAATTGAAAGGTTATCTCCAAAATTTTTGGGAAATAAGGAAATGAATTAAACTATTAAAGGGCTTATAATTTTTTGAAAAAGACTCTTCCCATCATAAAACTCATGGCTAGCTTGAAAGTGAGTCATATTGAACAAGATGGAGGGATCCGTTGTTTACACACAAACCTCCCACTATACAGGCATGGTTTGAATCCCATTGACATTTTAGTACAATCCCTCAGGGTTTTATGCATTTCTGATCCCATGTTTTCTGATTTACTCAATATATTGTGTAAATATTATGGAAATATGAAAATATGGAAATATTTAGGCTGTAGGTGTGGTTGCCAGATTCTAGTCAGATTGGAATACAACTTTATGGAAATGGAAGCCACCTTTAAAATGTATTTTTTTGGGGGCTATCACTAAGAAATAATATCCCGACGTGGGACAATCCAGTCAAGAGGGGATTCAACCTTCTAATATCAATAAATGTTATTTTCTATTTGATGAGGATGGACTTCAAAATCTACATTCTTTGATTTGGCCACTTTGATATTAGTATGCAAGCTCATATTACCCATAATATTGGAAGTCTATATAGGTTTCTGTTTTGAAAATGATTGTTACTCAAAACCAAGTATTATATTTGTAATTTTAGAGTTTTATTTACGACTATTTTTTTACCTTCAACCTTGCAAGCAGTGTCATAATGAGGCACTTGTTTTGATCACAATGCTTCCATAAGACTATGGTTATGTTGCTTTGTCTAGTTATTGGAATGGCCATAAAAATGCATTTCTTATGGATATTGATGTTATGTGCGAAGCAACATATATATTGATTAGCAGCATCTGGTAGAAATACTGGTTTCTTCTTTTCATAATCAAACATAGCAAAAGTCCCATAGCTTATTGTTCCAACAGAAGGTACATTGTCTAGATTATCGTAGGGTTCAATTGCACCCACATCAAATAGATACACGATTATAATGCAAATTTCTTTCTTGTGGATTTTCCATCTTTGATATAACTATTTATAGTACTTTAGTTTAAGGCATGTTCTCCTTTCTCTCCATGATGCAAAAAGAAGCTTCACACATATACGTCATGCATGTTTTTGCATTAGCAAAATGGATTTAGAAAACTAATAATGAATAAATTATTAAATTTATAACATCAGATGTGCATTTATGTTTTTTACCAATTTATTTTTTGATATACTCAAAATATTGTGTAAATATTATGTCAATGGTTGCATATAAATTAGGTAGTGATCATTTTCTTAATTTAGCTAATGATTGATTTTTTGTGAGATAAGTATACACAAACAATTAAATACCTTAGGTTTATGTTTAAATACCTTATATTTGCATTATTTTGGAACAAATTATTATCTTCCTCTCCTCTGAAGAGAAAACTCCTTAACCAATGTTTCCTCTAGAATTTCAACCACCCCCTCTCAATGGATCCTATACAGAGTCCCTTTGGCGATCTCCAATTCCAGTGCTCATCAGTTTTGCAGCATGTTTTTGAAACTTTTACACTATATATGGGAAAATACAGAAAGCTTCTGGTTTTTAAGGTTCTCAAGGCTTTGATTCTAGGAAGCTATGTTAATTCAAAATTATCATTGTATACTAGGTAGCAGGAAAATGGTGAGCAAGTTGGGTTCTCCTTTAGTTTATCCTTTGAGCATCATTAGGTTCCTTTTTATACAAATCCTTTCCTATGATAGGCTTGTTTTCTCACAACCGCCAATACCATTACTCTCTTCATCCAACAAATGTGCCCTCACTCTACTACAAAATATTTTGTAGGGCACTTGTTACAAAGAATGCACTCCCATACACAAATTTCCCCTTGCTTTGTTTGTTGTCACCATCAATAGTTTCTCCAAGTTTGTGTATTTTTCATTTTGAATTTCATCCAATCATATTCATATGAAAATTTCACACATATAAACAGGTCCATTGAGCAATCAACTTGGATTAGATTAGACATATACAACAAATATTTCATAATGACATATGCAAGATCAATCAACTTGGATTAGGCATATACAACAAATATTTAAAATGACATATGAAAATAATAATATCATAGATGGATGATGAATGAATGGGAAAAATGAGTATAGCAAATTTATAAATACAAATTTAATGTATTACATCGTGGTGCAAACTAGGTTCTTTATTGAAAAATCCACACCATGAGTGACACCAAAACAATTACAACGAAAAAACATACACATATCGGAGATGTGTAACAATGTGCAAGCCTAAAATTTCCTGCAACAGATGTTGATACCATTTCATTTTTCACACCCCCCCTTTGATTTGACATTTCCACAACCAGTAGTTCAAATGACATGCTATTAATATTTGAACGGTGGTTGATCATAAAAAAATGGAATTCGCCAGCAATGGTTCTTGCTTCTACATGAAGCGGTTTTAAATTCTCTTTTCTAACTTGGTAGATTCCTTTGATTTTACTAGATACAAGTTCATAATTGGTGTAGACATATATGCCATTAGATATGTACATTTTCGCTGTTTTAGCCCTTCTATAAGGACAATGTAGTAAGCCTCGTTGTTTGTTGTTGTTCCACGCATTTCTCTTTTTCTATGGATAACCTCATTCAAAACATTTTTGCACATGACATATTCTATTGTTTCTTGTTCAGGGTTGGGATAACATTTCACTTGAATGCACATGCCCATTCTTGCACCATCTTGTTATTTTGGATGCGTTACAAAAACAAGAACAAAACAAAAAGAAACATTAATCAAGCTAGATCATGAATCAAGAATTAAAAAGAAACATTAGAGTTAAATATTGATATCAACCTGAGAGTACCAAATACAATGAAAATGATAGCTAGTGTACAAAATTTCAACTTAACATTGTCTAAACATATTCCAGCAGTATATGGTCATTTTATTAATACATAAATTAATTGGGATTCATTTTTTCTTATCAAAACGCTCAAAATGTGGTAATTTAAGGAGTTTTCGAGCATAAATACAAGAATGGTTTAAGAATAGAACCCAGGATAAATATGGTGAAATATCACTAATACAATAAACCCAACCCAACCCATTAGTCATTAGATTCTTAATATCCTTAACGTAACCACAACCCAACAGATTAGCCAATGGATTAGAGAAATTTGAATGTACAAGACAATATTAAAGCTAGGCATAAACTTGGGTGTTCAGAAGGAATTTTACAACACAAATTATCGAATTCTGAGCTGCGTTTGTTCATATGGACACTCAGGGAAAAACTCTAGCGCATCCTAGTTCTTTATAGACGGTATATATAACACAAAAACATAATTTGTCCCCCTCCTCATTCTCTACATGATTTTGCTTGAGTTTGTGAAAGATAGGCTTTTTGCAAATGGGTTATTCAACAATTTTATCTTTTGCAATACTGGTATCCCTTTTATCATTTTTTATGCCATCATCATATGAATAGATGAAGCACACACCAATAAATACAGATAAATATAAACTCAAGTGTGTGCAAGTGGGTTCTGATGCATGGATGGAAATGAGGCAGGGAGAGAAAGAAAGAAATCTGCTCTATTAGAAGGATCAAATGACAATACCTGTAATGATTTTTCCAGCTTCCTTTGGCTCTGTTAGAAATATGATCTAGATCGATGGCGCAGGAGGTAAGGAGTTGGGAGCATTCAAACTCATCCTAGGATCTGGAGCTGGGAAGAATGAACTTCCGGGCTCAATCCTCCTCAATCTTCCTCGTCGTACGAGAGTTTCGTAGTAGAGGCAGCAAAGTTTCAAATGTGAGTTTGGGAAGAGGATCGCAGGAGTGAGCAATGGAGTTCCCACCAACCTTCGGAAGCTGCATTAACAATGCCACCCCCAACGTGGAGCCTACAAAATTGATTGACGAGGTGGGGAGATGGGACCAGATTGACGAATATGGATATGGAACCATGCCTGAGGGCCCGTCGAAGACCAGAAGATTTCACCTGAAATCTCACTGTCTGGGAGAAATCGTCGCTTGTGTAGAAAAATTCTAAATATTATTGCTGATGTGTCAAATCATGACTAATTATAATTATGATTAGAACCCGTAACTTTAAATATAATGTTGAGCTGCCATCCTTCCATGGTGGCATTATTTCATGGTCGCATCATTCATGAGGATATACATACGCACATGCTTCCGTGAGTTTGCCGTCATCAACCAGGCGGATAAAGTACATCCATGATGACACAAAAGTACATGATGATCACACGAGCATCTAATGTTCCTCGTGGAGACAAAAGCAGGATGATAGTAACTGGAAGACATATAACAATCTTATGGCTAAAGAATTAGCGGAGTCACAACCACAAATTGGAAAGATATGGCGGAGTCGTAGCCACGAATTGGAAAGATATGGCAGAGTCCCAGCCATGAAATAGGAAAATCTGGTAGAATTTTAGCGGAGTTATAGCTACGAAAAATAGGAAAAGTCAACAGAATTTAGCGGAGTTGCAGCTGCAAAATAAGGAAAGTTGGCATAGTTTAGTGGATTTTCTAGTGCCATCGAATTTCCAACTTCTATGAAGTGAAATTTGTGTTCGGATTTACATTAAATCTGAAAACGTTTGTATACTGCCGACGGAGAGGAGGCATCGGATAATTGACTGCTATAAAGGAAACGTAGTCGAATTTTTGACACCTCTGCACTGAAATTTTTAGTCAGACTTCCAACGGCTCGAAAGCAAACTTAGTTGAATTTCTGATGAGTGTTTTCATTGTCAAAAAATAGCCGAAATTTAACCAACGTTTAAAATGAAAGAGGATTGTCGAATTGCTGACCACAATATGTCGAAAATCAGACATCTAATCAATCAAATATTGTATTAAAAAATGCTAGTGACCCTTGTGGGAATGATGCTTATATCCTTGGCAAACATAATGAGCAATGTTTCCATGATTCAAACTCTAGAGCATGTTGAAAATTAGATTTAATACACTTTGATTTGTGTGTCCCTATGCATGTTTATTATGCTAATGGTAATATATATATATATCATGACTTTTATTGGTGGTTGCACTAGGATGTGTTGGGTTTATTTATTGAAGCATAAATATGAGGCATTCTAAACATTTAAAAATTTTCATGTGTGGATTAAAAATGAAGTACATTCTCATATTGGCACTCTTGGTAGTGATAATGTAAAATAATATACTTCTAATGAATTTGAAACTATCTTCGTCGACATGCGATTATGCATAAAAACACCATTCCATATAATATTTAGTAGAATGGTGTAGTAGAAGGAATGAACAAGTCACTCTTGATGTGGTATGCTCCATGCTATTTTTCAAGAATGTGAAATTGAAGTTTTGGGGTGATGTATATATCTGTGTACTATATTTGAGAAACAAAATCACATCTTTTTCTATTCCCAGCAAGACTCCATATGAAATTTGGTATGGACGCATTGCTTTAGTGAGGCATCTCAGGGTCTATGGTTCCACCTTTAAGGCGTAATTCCCAAGGAACATAGAAACGAACTTGGTGCAAGGATTCAAGAGTGCATATTCTTGAGCTACTCAAACACTACCAAGGCATATCGTCTTTACTATGAGATAAATAAAAGTTATTGTTTCTAGAGATGTGATTTTTATTGGAATGAATACAAATTGTTAGAATGTCGGGAGGCAGCTTGATTGTTTAGACGAGTTTACCCATATAAATAAATTTTATGAATTTGAAAATGAGATTCCACATATTGAATGAGGGAACCCTATCTTGGATTAATCTTTTGAATCTCCTTTTGCAATACCATCTTCCCTCTCATGAAGAAGTTCCCTCCATTTCACAAGAATACGAGGTTCAATTGGATATGTGATTTAGAGGATTGGAAGATTGAATCTTGAAGATAATGAACAGACACTGATTGAGCAACTTAAACCCTCAAAATAAATTTAAAAGTGGGCCATTAAGACATTTAAAGTGTTTATGTTTATTAGTTCGTACATACACAAACCAAAATCTCGACAAGGAAAAAAGATGGAGGGGATGTAGATGATTCAAATTCAGGTGATGTAATATATTGATATGGTTGCTTCGTATGATTATAAATTGAATTTATTTGATAACCATGAACCAAATTCCCATGAAGAATATGACTTTTATGATGACTGGCAAGAAATGCAAAAGGAATATGAGGATCTCATCAAGAATAAGACATGGAAGTTGGTGGACCCTCCATTTGGAACCAAACCAATCGACTGCAAGTGCTTCTACAAGAAAAAGTACAAATTAGATGGATCAAATTATTGGAATAAGAAGAATATTTTGGAAAAAGTATTGAATAGGAGGATACCTGCCCCACACCCCAAAAAAATGGGATACCATTCATACTCCATTGGATTTGGCTGCACATAATGGGAGAAAACTTCATCAAATGGATATGGAGACTGCTTTCTTGAATCGAGAATTGAAACATAATGTATTGATGTCTCATCCATAAGGTTTTATTATGAAGAGACAAGAAAAAAAAAGCAAGTTCATTAATTATTTATATGGATTGACACAAGCACCTCACGCATGGTATGACAAGCTAACTGAGCATCTTCTGAGATTGGATTTCAACCAATTTAATCCTATTGATATAACTCTATTTGTCAAAAAACTTGGAATATATATTATATATATTGTAGTGTATGCAGATGACCTGTTAATGCTGGGGAACAATGAAAGCTACATTGCGCCCATAAATAATGAATTGAAGAAAGTATTTGAGATGATAGATTTGGCACATTTTCACTACTAATTGAATATTGAAGTGACTCAGAATCCAAACTTTATTTTCATCTTAGAAAATAAGTGATCTAGGGTGATCTCCCAAATTAATTAAATTCAGAATTTTCAAATGCTTAAGAAGATGTTACATTTGTATAGAACTTGCCGAAATATTTTTGTTGATACCCATTTTGTCAAATTTGGACTTCGAATGTGGATGTTATCATAAGTTGAAGTTTTGAAATTTGGACTAACTACCTTTCAACACATGGCATGAAGAAGCAAAATCTATCTCCAATTTATAAATTAGATTAGGCCAAAATCGGAAGTTAGGATAGGAAAAGGCAATTTTTCTTAGTCCATGCCGATTGTCAACTTTCGGCTTATAAGAATAGTTGGAAGGTCAGGAGTTGGGATTCAGGAGGATAGTTGGGGAAGTTGTGTTTCCAATTCCAATTTCATACTTTAGTGTTAGAATAGTCGAAACATGTCAACATTGTAAAGTGAACATCATACAATCGACATCAGACAGTTGGGGTTGCAACAGTGAATTGTAGATCGTCAGTCCAACTTACTTGATTACATATTAGATCAACAAACTTGGTTTCAAACAAAAATTACATCTACAAAATTTGGTTTGTGGTTTGTACATATATATTTGGATGCAAATATTTGAATTCGATCCTCATTTCATTCCATATCACTCCTGATTTGGGCATGGATTCTTATCCTAGAAGCAATTTGGGCATCAATATGGATTTTGTTCCAAATTTTGCACGTTATCCACAGATCTTCATTGAATAAATTCTTCTACAGTTACAAATTTTTTCTGACATGGATAGGAAAAAAAGAGAGGTAGCAGAGTCGCCAGAGACAATAGAGGAAGCAATAAACAGTTTGAACAGTAAGAGTTCAATGGATTTCATTCTAGACTATATAACTAGACATTATATTATCAAATACTTTGAGATACTGTGTGGAAGACAGAGGGTTTCCATTTTTACGCTTTAGATAGCACATTGGTAGGGTATTTTCTCTTCAAACAAAATCATAGTTCTGTTATTCTCTAGAATTGATGTAACCTTTTTCATTTGAATAATTAATTCAATCGGTCACACTAGAAGTGAACCCAGAGACATAGTCATTTCAATTCGAACTCCGTTAATGAGTTACAATGTTCATTTTGATGGTTGCATTCTCTGTTTATCCTCATAATTTTTTGTATTGTTATCTTTAAGATTACCGTGTATGCCTTATTGAAGGCTTAACAATTAAACACAATTCATATTTTAAATTATTGTTGGTTAATTAAAAGGTCTTGGAGTTTACAGATCATGTTGGTATCAGAGCGGTTTTAACCCAAGAATTGTGAGTCTATGAATGCTAACTAGGGTTAAGCTTAAAGGTGGTAAAGGAGAACTTGAGCCTTTCAACCTAGAAGTTAGGCATGCACATTGAACCAAGAAAATAGAATATGAAGACTATCAGGCAAAATATCAGAAGGTGTTCCGAAAATATTTCTACCAGATGGTTGGCAGGGTAGAGAAGCTGTTTGGAGATTATCAAAGAAGATTGGAGAAGAATATAAGGAAGTAGATGAAAACAACAGGGAGTACCTCGGGACAAAAATGTATTGGAGGAGATCCTACTAAAACTACGCTCTCTCATTCATCTTCATGATAACCATTTTCTTCTAACACTAGTTCTTCCAGTACTTCATCAGCTGCGCATAAAAATCACTCTAGGAATTCTGATACGAATACACCATTATTGAAGTTTGACATAAATTATAATTTATCCAAGTTTAATGGAGAATTTAATGTTGAGAAACTGGATGATTGGGTTAGTCAAATATCGGTTTATTTCAGAATCTAAAAATTGGCAGGAGATGAAGGCAACATCTTGTTAGCCTTACTTCGATTGGGAGGCACTGCTCTCGTATGGTGGGAAATCAAAACACAAGAGGCCCTTGGTTATTAAAGGTAAGGTTACTTACTCATGGTATGAATTTGTGTCAGCATTGAAAAAATAGTTTTTTCCATTAAGGTATATGCACCAAGATATGTTGGTTTGGAAACATTTTAGACATGGTAAAGGAGAGAGTGTTCCAGACTATACATAAGAATTTAGGAAAAGGGATTTAGTGCTAGGTATTCCTATCTATACCCGAGAAACACTTTTTAAATATTTAGGTGGTTTACATGGTTATTTAAAACATATGATATTGATGTTTAACCCTAACAATTTGGATGGAGTATGCATTCAAGCCACTCATATTGAGTTGAAGGGGAGAAAAATTGTAGACAACTATTACAAGAATCCTTTCAAGTCAGATATAACTAAGTTTAAAGGAAAAGGGAAAGGTAAGAATACCGTCACTATTAATAAATAAGGTGAGAATCCCTCATGTTCCCATTGCAAGAAGGGACATGATGTATCATAGTTTTGGAAGTTACATTTGGAATTAAGACCAAAACGGTATGGAGGATACAAGGATAAATGAAAAACAAAGAATACCGCTTTAGTGCTACAGGATGTGGGATCTGACTCTAGTGATGTGAATAAGGTCATACTTGTTGGAGTCCAAGGTAAACATAAAGACATGTCTCTTTCTCATCATGCAAATACAAGTGAGTGTACAATCTTCTTCTAGTCAAGATGATAACAAACGAGGTGAATTCTTTCATATTCGAGTCATTACGAAACCTACAAAAGTTGATACATTATTTGATAGTGGATCACAAGTCAATTTAATTTTTGAAGAAGTGGTAAAGAAACCGGGTTTAGCTACTATAGCTCCTAAAAATACATATGCAATAGTATGGGTCACTAATGATGCACAATTGTAAGTAACAAATAAATGTGTATTAAAATTTTCAATTTCTGATTAGTTGAAAGATGAGGTAGAGCTTGATGTAGTACCATTGGATATATGTGGAATTTTACTTGGAAGCCCATATTTGTATGATCGGAAGGCCACATTTTATAGGGAAAAGAATCAATATCTTCTTTTCAAGTATGGTATTGAATATGTTATACATGCACATCATATGAAAACAAACTTGTCACTAATATCTACAAGTTAAAAGAAAAGGTTAGTGAATGATAGTAAGAATTTTGTATTGATGATGATTAAATTCAAATGGAAGAATGATGAAACATATAAAGCATTTAAAGAAGGTCATTCAAAGCATAAATATGAAATGCTTAACATAAGTTTTTAGTATGATGAAGTATTTTAGGAACCAACAAGATTACCACCCAAGAGAGGGATACAACATGAAATATAGTTGCAAGAGGATGTGCCACTTCCAAACATTGGCATGTATCAGATGTCTGTGATGCAGAATGAAGAGATTAAGAGACATATTCATGATCTGGTTGGAAGGGGAATCGTTAGATTGATAACTTTTACATGTTGTTCATCAATCGTTTTGGTGTGAAGGACAGATCCTGGAGATTGTGCATGGATTACGAAGCTTTGAACAAGATCACAATAAAAAATAGGTATCCACTTCCATGTATTGATGATTTACCTGATCAATTGAAACATGAAGTTTATTTTTCTAAGTTAGACTTGCAAAGCAAGCTAAGTCTTGACACTCGACCTTCTTAAGGCAAAATTCATATGGATAGTTGTAAAATCAGACAACTGGGGCCATGTAGCATGGGAAGTAGTAGCCCCATGAGGGTTAGTATAAACCAAAGTTCTAGGTATCTGTATGGTTTCTCCCCTATTTCCAGACGATGGATATAGAGGGAACTCCAGGTACTCTGACGTAGTACTCGTGGTGATAACCACGTGTGAAAAAGGTTTACTAGAATTCCTAATCCTCTTCTAAGGAGGAGGAGGAGGGTCACAAGGAAATAACCCTGCTAAATGTCGTGATCGACAGAGTGCTGGAAAACTATCCAAAATGACTCCAAAAAATAACAAAGACTCAACTAGTTATGATCCCTAAATCCAACTAGCACACAAAGAGCACACCCCTAAATAAAACTAGGTTATATGCAAAAAAAGAAAAGAGGGAGGATAAGTGAGTTCCTGAATGAAGTAGGAATGTCTCTCCTAGTAGAGGACTAAGAGTAAGACTCCCATACACTACAAGAAAAGGTGTGTAACCAACTATAGTGGCCCTCAGTTTGAACATATATATATGACTATGCTGTCCGACCCCTACTTAGACAGGACACTAACAAAATAACCTCTGCAAGTACCCCCTGTGATACCTAGGTAAGGTAACTAAGGTCACTCCAATATAAAAAATGTTTATGCGGACAGTTGTAGGTGGGAGCTATCGTTTGGGCAGGGTAACAAAGCCCAAATCTCTAAAGCACCAAAGGTACCTAAAATTCCCCCATATACGAATAAGATCCTGGAAATATCTTTGGCGCTGAAAGTAACATGGGGCTATCCCCACCACTAACATGTGATCTACCTCATGCTTAACTCCTATGTAAGAGGAGTCTTCTAAGAACACTATTTATACCAAGTATTTCACTTCTCACCTAGATGAACACCTAATTATTTTGTTTTATAGTCTTGGAAAAATTTACTCACAACACCCTATTCCAAGACTCTACAACCTAAGCTTGTTGGTGCAAGTCTATCAAATTAAATTGTGTAATTAATTTTAATTTAAGCGATAATATTAGTGGTTGTGATTACTTAAGGGTAATGAACGTGCAACTAGTGATTTTACAACTCAACAATGAAGTAAGTATGCACACCTAAAAAACAATGGCAAGTGAAACTTTGTTTTTAAACATGAAAAAGGGGGTATTCCACTACATGTATTGCACAAAAACTCATTCATTTTCGAATGCCAATTCACTCCTTCCTATATGAAATCCTGAACACTAATTTCATCTAAGCAAACCTAATGCAAGCACCAAATCAATGCATATGCACAATGCAATAAACATGCAAATATATATATATATAT
>LPNX011151340.1:378044-434680 GCA_001517045.1 Pseudotsuga menziesii
CTAAGAAGGCAAATGCAATGGTTCTATGGCCATTTTTGCGAGGCACCCTGAGGCCATTCAGGGACACTTTAAGAATTTTTTACAGAGGAATGAATCCCAAACTAGGAAATGTAACCGAATTTCATCAACTCTCATACATGCATTTTTCCATTGTTGTTGTTTCCACACTGGCCACGGTTGCACGGGAGCATTCAACTCAAATTTGACTCAGTTGTGAAAAATTGGCATGGATTTTATTGAGCAGAACCCTAGTTTCGAAGACGATACAATAGGATCATTTCTATAGAATTGACTCATGGTGTGGGAGGTCCCCCAACCGAAACTTGACATCTTGAATCCATTGGAATGGATGGATTCGTGACCATAGACATGGTCTTGGTTATATGGCCATTTTTGTCAAGCACCTTAGGGCCATTTAGGGACACTTTAACGATTTGGTACGGCTACACGAAACCCAAACCGGGAAACATAACTGGGTTTAATTATCTTGTACACATACATCTGGCCATTGTGAATGTACTCACATTGGCCACAATCACACAAAAGAATTCTACTCAAATTTTACCCCCTTGTACAAAATTGGCATGGCCTTCATTGAGCAAAAACCTAGTTCAAGAGACAAAACAATAGGACCATTTATGGGAATTTGAGTCATGGTATGGGGCCCCCCCAGTGAAAAATCGACATCCTAAATCCATTGGAATCGACGAATTCATGATTGGATACACGATTTTAGTTCTAATGCCATTTTTGTTAGTCACCCCAAGGCCATTTAGGGACACTTTGAGAATTTGATACAGGTGCACGAAAAACAAACTGAGTTTCGTTAGCTCCCACACATGCATCTATCCATTATGGATGTATGCACACTATACACATCCATGTGGGAGTGTTCATCTAAAATTTTACCCCCTTGGAATCTTGAATCCATTGCAAAATTTGGCATGGCCTTCACTTAATAGAACCCTATTTTTGGAGACAGCAAAATATGACCATTTTAAAGAAGTTGAGTCATGTTATGGGGGTTCAACAAACTAGAACCTAGCATCCTAAATCCATCAAAATTGACATCTTCGCGATTAGAGACACTGTTTTGGTTCTATGGTCATTTTTTTCGGGCACCCCGAGGCCATTCATGAACACTTTGAGAATTTGCTACAGGGGAATAAAACCAAAAAAAAAGAAATGTAACTTGGTTCCCTTATAGCCTACACATGCATATGGACATTGTGTATGTCTCTAAGCTGGCCACAATCACACATGAGAGTTCAACTCAAATTCAACCCCCTTATGCAAAATTGGCATGGCCTTCATTGAGTTGAACCCTAGTTGTTTAGACGACACAATAAGACCATTTTCAAGAAATTGAGTCAAGGTACAGGGAGTACCCCAAATGAAAAAACACATCCCAAATCCATCAAAATAAATGGTTTCATGATCAAAGACATAATTTTGGTTCTATGGTCATTTTTTCTAGACACCCAAGGGACATTCCGTGACTCTTTGAGAATATGCCATGGGTGCATGAAACCCAAAATGAGAAACATAACTAGGTTCTGTCAGCTCCCACACATGCATATATCCATTATGCCTGTCTCCACATTGGCCATAGTTGTGCAGGAGTGTTCGACTCAAATTTGACCCCCTTGTGCAAAATTGGAATGGGCTTCACTAAGCAGAAGCCTAGTTCTGGAGATGACACAATAGGACCAATTTCATGCAATTGATTCATGGTATGGGATGTCCCTCGATTGAAACCCGACATCTTGAATGCATCAGAATCAACATATTCATGATCAAATACATGATTTTGGTTCTATGGCCATTTTCTTGGGAACCCTAGGGCTATTCAAGGGCACTTTAAGAATTTGTTGCGAGGGCACGAAACCAAAATTGGGAAACAATACTAAGTTTCATTATCTTCAACATATGAATCTAGCCATTTTTGTTGATGTATATGTAACTTCGAAATGTATTTCTTATATATATTGTAACCCGATGTTTAGTCCGAGATGCACTTGAGTCATGCCATGCCTAGATGTTCCTATCGGGAAGATCTATAATGTAAACAAGTCACGTCAAGTCATTGTGGGTAACCCTCCTATTGTCTAAGGGTTAAAGTCCCCGAAGTTCCGTGGCACTAGGGTTATTAGAATCTCCTAGTGAGGTTGGCCCTAGTAGGGTTTTAGTCATGTTGGGATTAGTATAAATATAGAGCTGGACTCTCTATTTAGCACACATCTCATACACACTTAGGTGTAGCGCATAGTTGAGGAAGGAGAAGACACTAGGGCTAGACAAGAAGAAGGTTACTGCTGTCAAGAGATCACTTATTGTTTTGGGTTCTACTTTTAGTGCTGATTCTATCTCTGAGGAAGTTGCAGGGTTTTCACCATTAATGGTTTCCCCGAGGATAAACACTGTGTTCATTATCTCTTGTGTTTGATTGCTGTACTTGTTATTCTCTCAGTTAAAGATCCTAATGTTATGCTAGCTTAATGATGAAAAACTAACATGGTATCATAGCTAACCTGAGAAGAAGACACCGTGCAGCTACAGGAACTAGGGATTCCTAGTTTGTAGATCTTCCTCCACATATTTTCAGCAAAAGTAAGGTGGAATAACTATCCTCCCTAGGGAGCATCTTTCTGTCGAAGCAGAATCCAATTTTGAGGTTTTTCAGTTTTGGACCCTACATTGTTGCCGAAAATTAGGGCTTTTCATAGAAGAGGAATTTTTCAGTGAGCCCAGGCATGGATTGATATCCTCCCTGAAATCAAAGTTGGGGATCAAATTCAAAGCATTTGGGTGGACAGATTTTCGGAAAAGAAAAATGCTAATTTGCTACTGAACTAGCACTGCAGGATTTCAGCTCCAAATTCAAATCCGACATCTTGACATGGTAAGATCTAAATCTTTTGTATTTCTATTTGAGGTTCTCAGTTTAAGATGTCTCATCATACCAAGCTTGATGAAAAGCTTGAGGGAGCTGATAACTTCCGAGCCTGGAAGTATAGGATCTCCTTGGTCCTGGAAGAAAATGAGTTGGACTCCTATATCAGGGAGGAGGTTCCAGTTCTAGAGAGAGATGAGGATAAGGCCTTACATAAGAAGAATATGGTTATGGCAAAGAGAATCATTGCTGATTCAATCAAGGATCATCTCATACCACAAGTGTCCTCCCTCAAGACACCTAAAGCTATGTTTGATGCCCTAACCAAATTGTTTAAAGGGAAGAACATAAACCGAAAGATGACTCTAAGAAACCAATTGAAGAATGTAAAGATCTAGAATGCTGAGACTATTCAGTCTTCCTTTACAAGGGTATCTCAGATCAAGGAACAACTGGAAACAGTAGATGAAGAAGTGGAAAATGCAGAGATTGTTATGACCACCTTGAATGGTCTCCCCAGATCATGGGACTCTTTCATTCAAGGAATCTATGCCAGAAAGAAGTTAGTCAAGTTCAACAGTATGTGGGAAGAATGCTCTCAAGAAGAAGCTCGGATAGCAGCTCGAGAAAGAAAATATGGGAAGTGAAGATCAAGCTCTTACAACCCACACCAAGAAAACCAAAAGGGACCATCATCACTCCAAAGCTAAGCCTTATCACTCTAGAAGAGATTGGGCTATTGTTAGATGTTATACATGTGATTAGAAAGGTCACATATCCAAATTATGTCCTAACAAAGGGAACTCAAAGAAGAAGAAGGGAAACAAGATAAGACATCATGCTGATGCTGCAGAGGATGATGAACCTTCCACAAAGAGAATCAGACAAGAAAGTGATTCTTCATGTGATGAAGAATATGTACTGATCTCTGCTCTCATGGGAACTATTTCACATGGAAGTAATGATTGGCTCATAGACAGTGGTGCTTCCAAGCACATGCTGTGATTCAAAGAATCATTTGTGAAGCTATCTGAGCTCGAGTCACCTCACAAGGTGAAACTTGGGGATGAATACCAGTATCCAATAAAAGGTAGTGGTGAATCCTCCTACATACTAGACTCTGGAAAGTCATTGAACATGAAGAATGTATTATTTGTTATAGGACTAAAGAAGAACCTCCTCTCCATGTCTGCATTGGATGCAAAAGGAATGAGGGTTGCTTTTGTAGATGGCCAAGTTCTTATGTGGCCAAAGGGAAAGACTTTTGACGATGCAATAGTGATTGGGGAACAAGAAGGAGGACTATACAAGTTGAAGGGCCAACTGGAACAAGCTTTGGTTCATGACTCAGTAGAACCAAATGAAATTTGGCATAGAAGGCTTGCACATGTGCATTACAGAGCACTACCACTTGCAAGCAAAGCTGTTGAAGGTCTTCCAGAAATTCAGGCAAAACATGAAGGGGTCTGCAAAGGATGTGCAAAAGGAAAGAATACAAAGAAGACATTTCCAAGTAGCGAGAGCAAGGCAAAAGGAATCTTGCAAATCATTCACTCCGATGTATGCAGACCAATGTCATCAAATTATCTAAGCGGGTATGCATACTATGTTTCTTTTATTGATGACTTTTCTAGGAAGACATGGATTTACTTCATGAAGAATAAAGATGAAGTATTTAGAAAGTTCAAGGAATTCAAATCCTTGATCGAGAACCACACTGAAAAGAAGATCAAGAACTTTCGATTAGACAATGGTAGAGAATTCACTTCGAATGAGTTCAAGGAACTATGTAAAGACTCAGGGATGAAGAGGGAGTTGTCCACTCCTTATAATCCACAACAAAATGGAATTGTGGAAAGGAAGAATAGAACTATCATGGAAGCTGCAAGAACTATGCTTCATGATCAAGATCTTCCTATGCATCTTTGGGCAGAAGTAGCTAGAACAACGGTGTATGTACAGAACCATAGTCCACGCAGAGTACTCAAGAACAAGACTCCTTAAGAAGTCTTCTTCAGCAAGAAACCAGAAGTCAGCCATCTCAGAATATTCGGCTGTCCTGTGTACATACACATTCCAAAAGAAAAGAGAACAAAATTATATCCTTCAGGAAAGAAGGGTATATTTGTGGGATACTCTGAAAGCTCAAAGGCTTACAGAATATACTCCCCAGGGTTCAATAATATTGACATCAGCAGGGATGTAACATTTGACAAAGATTTAGCCTACATCAAATCCATAAAGAAACCTACTGAAGAACCTAAAGAAGCAGAAGCTCCCATAATTCATGATACAGTCATGAAAGAAGAAACTCAAGAAGAAGATCGAGAATTTGAAGAACCACAAAGACTTGTCGATCCACCATAGGATAAGAATCCTCACAAGAGGAAACCTTCTTGGGTACGAGAGATTATCCAAGATGCATAAAGATATGGGGTTCCAGAAGAGAATCTTAGAGAAATAAAGAGGACCAGATCCTGTTCTAGTTATGTAGCATTACTAGGTGACTTCATTGATAAAGAACCTTCCAAATATGAAGAAGCGGCAGAACGGAAAGAATGGAAGGATGCAATGATCGAAGAGTATCAATCGATCATGAAGAATGATGTTTGGGATGTGGTACCAATACCAGAAGGGAAGTCATTTTTAACTTCCAAGTGGATCTACAAGATGATGCATGCTGCAGACGGTAGCATAGAGAAATATAAAGCAAGATTTGTTGCTCGTGGTTTCTCATAGAAAGAAGGAATAGGCTATGAAGAAACCTTTGCACTTGTAGCTAGATACACTTCCATCAAATCAGTACTTTCTCTGGCTATAGTGATGAAATGGAAGATACACCAAATGGATGTCAAGACTTCTTTCTTGAATGGTGTAGTGGAAGAGGAAGTGTATGTTGAGTATCCACTCGGTTTTGAGACACATGATAGGGAGTCTTATGTGTGCAAATTGAAGAAATCCCTGTACAGTTTGAAACAGGCACCCAGGACATGGTACAGAAGAATTGATAGCTTTCTATCCAGTTTGGGCTTTACCAAGAGTAAAGTAGATTCCAAGCTTTACTACAAGGTTGAAGATGGCAACCCAGTGGTACTTCTACTATATGTAGATGATCTGTTTGTGACAGGAATGGATGGGTTGATTGCGGATATGAAGAGAAAGCTTGATGCCAAGTTCGAAATGAAGGACTTGGGTATGATGCATTATTGTCTAGGGATGGAGGTGTGGCAGAATACAGATGGAATCTTCCTTGGACAAGGGAAGTATGCAGTAGAGATCCTGAAGAGATTTGGGATGATGGACTGCAAGGCATTAACCACACCTATGGCATCAAATATGAAACTATTGAGTGATTCTTGATCAGAGACAGTTGATGCCACGATGTATCGTCAGATGATTGGGTCCTTGATGTACCTAAAAAACACGAGACCAGATATTTGCTTTGCTGTGAACACCTTGAGCCAGTACTTGACAGATCCAAGACATGTTCACTTGACTGCTGCAAAGCATATTTTGAGGTACCTGAAGGATATAGTTGATTATGGGATCAAGTATAAGAATGATCAGAAGATTAACCTAGAGGGCTATGTTGATTTAGTTTGGGTAGGAAGTGCTATCGATAGGAAGAGTACTTCAGGGTGTTGCTTCAGTATGGGATCAGGTATGATCTTGTGGTTTAGCAGGAAGCAATATTATGTGGCACTGAGTACAGCTAAACTAGAGTATGTTGTAGCCTATTCAGCTAGTTGTGAGGCAGTATGGATAAGGAAGCTACTGTCTGATTTATTTGATCTCTAGTTAGATGCTACTTGTATATACTGTGACAACCAGAGTTGTGTAAAGTTGTTAGAGAATCCAGTATTCCATGACAAGCCAAAGAATATCGAGATCACGTATCACTATATCAGGGATATGGTGCAGAGAGGAGCAGTGAAGCTCCAGTATGTTGCGACGGACGAACATATAGCTGATGTGTTGACTAAGCCATTGGTTAGGGTGAAGTTTGAGTACTTCAGGGAGAAGCTTGGTGTTCTCCAGATTGAGATTCCTCCTAAGACGAAGTGATGTGTCCGTACTGATCCCTTTTGACATGGTGAGAGGATTGGTTCCTTCCATGGTCAGATGCAAGTGTTGTGCCATTCTGACATGGTGAGAGGATTGGTTCCTTCCATGGTCAGATGTAAGTGCTGTGCCATTTTGACATGGTGAGAGGATTGGTTCATTCCATGGTCAAATATAAGTGTTGTGCTCTTCCAAAATGGTGAGAGGATTGGTTCCTTCCATGGTTGGATATAAGAGCTGTGACATGGGGAGAGGATTGGTTCCTTCCATTGTTAGATGTATGTATGGATTCCACACCTACAATGGAAAAAGGGATGGCTCTGTGAAGACACATCTAGTATGAAAAAGGACTAGCTCTGTGTGGATCCCACATCCAGTATGAAAAAGGACTGGCTCTGTGAAGACACATCTAGTATGAAAAAGGGCCAGATCTGTGTGGATGCCACACCCAGTATGAAAAAGGACTGGCTCTGTGAAGACTCATCTAGTATGAAAAAGGACTAGCTTTATGTGGATGCCACACCCAGTATGAAAAAGGACTGGCTCTGTGAAGACTCATCTAGTATGAAAAAGGACTAGCTCTGAGTGGATCCCACACCCAGTATGAAAAAGGACTGGCTTTGTGAAGACTCATCTAGTATGAAAAAGGACTAGCTCTGAGTGGATGCCACATATAGTATGAAAAAGGACTAGCTCTATGTGATGATACATCCAATATGAAAAAGGACTGGCTCTGTAGATGTACATCCATCATGAAAAAGGGATGGATTTGTAGAGATTCCTATGACGAGAAGAATCAAGAGATAACACCTATGATGATGACCCAGTGATGATCTAGGTCGAGTGATGATGATCCAGATCTAGTGATGATGATCCAATAGTGATGATCCAGATCGAGTGATGATCTAGATCCAGTGATGATCCAGATTGAGTGATGATCCAGATCCAGTGATGATCTAGATCGAGTGATGATCCAGATCCGATGATGAAGATGACTTGAAGATGAAGATGACTTGAATATGATCAAGACTCGATGATGATCCAGAAGATATAGAGAAGAAGACTTGTGCTGAAAATTGTGTCGAAAGAATACCTTCCTAGTTAAGAGGGAGTGTTGATGTATATGTAACTTCAGAATGTATTTCTTATATATATTGTAACCTGATGTTTATTCTGGGATGTACTTGAGTCATGTCATGCCCTGATGTTCCTATCGGGAAGATCTATAATGTAAACAATTCATGTCAAGTCATTGTGGGTAACCCTCCTATTGTCTAAGGGTTAAATTCCCCAGAGTTCCAGGGCACTAGGGTTATTAGACTCTCCTAGTGAGGTCGGCCCTAGTAGGGTTTTATTCATGTCAGGATTAGTATAAATAGAGAGCTGGACTCTCTATTTAGCACACATCTCATACACACTCAAGTGTAGCGCATAGTTGAGGAAGGAGAAGACATTGGGGATAGATAAGAAGAAGGTTACTACTATCGGGGGATCACTTATTGTTTCGGGTTCTACTTTTGGTGCTGATTCTATCTCTGAGGAAGTTGCGGTGTTTTCACCATTTATGGTTTCCCCGAGGATAAACACTGTGTTCATTGTCTCTTGTGTTTGATTGCTGTACTTGTTATTCTCTTAGTTAAAGATCTTAATGTTATGCTAGCTTAATGATGAAAAACTAACAATTTTATATGTCTCCACACTGTGAATGGTTATGTGGGAGTGTTAGGCTTAAATTTGACCCCCTTGTGCAAAATCGACATGGCCTTCACTAGGAAGAACCCTAGTTCTAGAGACAACAAAATAGGACCGTTTTTTGGGAAAATGAGTCATGGTATGCACCCCCCCACCCAACTAAAATATAACATCCCAAATCCATCAGAATCAATTTTTTCACGATTGAAGTCATTGTTTTGGTTCTATGAAATTTTTTTCTAGGCACATCAGAGCCATTCAGGGACAATTTGAGAATTTGCTACAGGTGCACGAAATTCAAATAGGGAAATAGAACCATATTATGTTATAACCCACACATGAAACTATTCATTGTGGATGTATCCATGCTATCCATGGCCACATGGGAGCATTCCACTAAAATTTGACCCCCTTGTGCATATATGTCATATCTTTCACTCAAAAAAACCCTAGTTTGAGAGATAAAACAATAGGATTGTTTTTCAGGAAAATAAGTCACAGTGCAGGGGGTCCCCCCGCTAAAAAATGACATCCAAAATACATCAAAATCAACATATTCACGATCATAGACATGGTATTGGTTCTATGGCCATTTTTTCTAGGCACCCCGAGGCAATTCGAGGATATTTTGAGAATTTTCTACTGGGCCATGAAATCCAAACCAGGAAACGTAATTGGGTTCCCTCAACTAATGCACATGCATATTTCCATTGTGGATGTATCCATTCTGTCCACATTCATGTGGGAGTTCATATCAAATTTGATACCCTTGTGCAAAATTGACATGGTCGTCACTAAGGAGAACCCTAGTTCCAGAGGAAACATAATAAGACCATTTTTGGGAAATTGATTCATGGTACAAGGGGTCCCCCAACTAAAAATACACATACTTAATCCATTGAATTCGATGTCTTTATGATTGGAGACACCATTTTTTTTCTATGGCCATTTTTCCCAGGAACCTTGGGGATATTCAAGGACACTTTGAGAATTTGCTACGAGTGCATGAAACCTAAACCGGGAAACATAAATGGATTACATCAGCTCCCACACATTCATATATCCAATGTGTATGTTTCCACACTATCCATGATCGTGCAAGAGAGTTCGGATCATATTTAAATCCATGTGAAAAATTGGGATGGGATTCACTGCGTAGAACCCTAGTTCTGGAGATGATACCATAGGATAATTTTTGTACAATTGAGTCATGGTATGGGGGTTCCCCCAGATGAAACCTGACATATTAAATCCATAAGTTCAATGGATTCATGAATGGATTCACAACTAGAGATACGGTTTGGTTCTATGACCATTTGTCCTATGAACACCAGGGCCATTCAAGGACACTTTGAGAATTTGCTATTGGTGCATGAAACCCAAACTGGGTTCTGTCAATTCCCACACATGCATCTAGACATTGTGTATTTATTCATGTTTTCCACGGTTTCACTGGAGTGTTTGACTCAAATTTGACTCCTTTGTGAAAAATTGGCATGGCCTTCACCTAACAAGACCCTAGTTCCAGAGACGACACAATAGTACTGTTTCCAAGAAACCAAGCATTTCAAATGCATCATAATCAAAGAATTCATGTGAGGAGACACGATTTTGGTTCTATGGCCATTTTTTCTAGGCACCTCGGGGCCATTCGACACTTTGAGAATTTTATATGGGGGCACGAAACCCAAATCGAGCAACATAACTGGGGTTCGTTAGCTCTCACACATGCATATGGCCATTATGGATGTCTCCATGATAGCCATGATCACATGGATAGTTCAAATCAAATTTGACCCCCTTTTGCAAAATTGACATGGCCTTCATTGAGCAGAACCCTAGTTCTAGAGAGGAAACAATAAGACCATTTTCATGAAATTGAGTCATAGTACGGGGAGTCCCATATATTGACACGGTTATATCAACAGGGGTTCACTTCATGCTTCTACCAACAACCATCGACATAGACTCCCTAAACATCATCCCATAAAGGTTTTATCCTTTCCAACAACACCTGTAGAGTAGACACAGTCTCACTTGAGATGTCTGAGGGAGGGATGCATTAACCAAGTTTCCATAGTGTGAAGAGGACTTAAAATAATCTTCTACCCTATCTCAACATCACCCAGAAACCTAGGATCACAACAAATACAATGCAACTGCACTATTAACTGGATCTACTTATCATTACGATTTGCAATCATATTAACCCAGATTTGGATAAAAAAAGACTAATCGCATTATGATTCACAATCACATTAACCCATATTCAGATTTTCAAAGATATAACCATGCATTAAATTAACAGTACCACGATACTTGGCATCATTCACAAAACATCAAAGGGAAAAACCCAGATGTAGCATATTCATTCATTAACTCATATTCATCAAATTATCTGATCCATCACAGATCGACACAGATCTAACCCAATAATGCATAAAAGAGTTCATAAAAACAAAATTCATATAGGAAACATCAAATGCAATGCGGTCTACATAAACAAGAAATTACAAACAAGAAGATCCAAAATGTCGATCAAATTCAATTCATAAGGAAGGATCTTTGTACAATTGATGCAAAAAATGTTTTGTGAAAGACAAATTCATTCCATGATCGATTGATGATCTAATATTTACAATTATAACTCTACTTATTGGATCACTTGGCCGTTACAAAATGGTCCACTTGACCAATCACTAACTAACTCGACCAAAATATCCTTATTTGTCGGTTTCTTTGACCTCCGCGGTTGAATTTTATCCTTATCGGCGCCATTCCTAACACCAGTAGTACCACAGTTTGTGCAATCCAATCCCATTCCAAAACCATAGCTGAAACCTTGCATCATGAATCCATTAAAATTTATGGCTTGACGATCAGAGACGTGGTTTTTTTTCTATGGCCATTTTTTCTAGGTGCCTCAGGGCCATTTAGGGAGACTTTGATAATTTACTACAGGTGCATGAAACAAAAACCAAGCAGTGTAATCAGTTTTTTTCAGCTCCCACACATGCATTTGATATTTTTGTATGTCTCCACACTATCCACGGTAGCACAAGAGTATTTGGCTCAAATTTGACCCCATTGTGCAAAATTGGCATGGCCTTCATTGAGAAAAACCCTAGTTCTAGAGACAAAAAAATAGGACTATTTACAGTAAATTGAGTCATGATACAGGGAGCCCCCCAGATAAAACATGAAATCCCAAATCCATTGGAATTAATGTATTCATGACCTAAGACACAGTGTTGGTTCTATGGCCTTTTTTGCTAGGAACCCCGGGGCCATTCACGCACACTTTGAGAATTTGCTACAGGGGAAGGAAATCCAAAATAGGAGATGTAGTGGTGTTTCATCAGCTCCCACACATGCATCTGACCATTATATATGTCTCCATATTGGCCACAGTCGCACAAGATCGTTTGGCTCAAATTTGACCTCCTTGTGCAAAATTGGCATGGCCTTCATTGAGCAAAACCCTAGTTTTGGAGACGACAAAAAAAGACTATTTTTGAACAATCGAGTCATGCTACAAGGTCCCCTAATTGAAACCCCACATCCAGAGTCCATCAGAATCAATGGTTTCACGAGTGAAGACATGATTTTTGTTCTATGGCCATTTTTTCCTAGCACCCCGAGGCCATTCAAGGACACTTTGAGAATTTGCTATGGGTGCATGAAATAAATGATTTTAAAGGTATATTTCATGCATATAATGTTTCATGTGAGAATGCAACATCAAGGGAACATTTTCTGTGATTTCAGAAAATGTATAGTTACGAAAAATTATTGATTTCCTTCATATAAACATAATTGGTGAACACTGCAGACAACATTGTTGAATCCATGGTGGCACCATTGGAAGGATTTTTTCCTGAAAGTTTGGATAGGAAAAATTATTCAAACTATAGTAGGATCATGGAAATTGAGAAAGAAACAACCGACATTATTATCTAAAACAAGAGCATGGAAATTGATGTGTGGCTGAATTATTCTCTGTTTTGCTGCATTATAGACTTTTTTGGTGTTATTAAGTTTATTAACCAATGGTAAAATTTTGATTCTATAGTAATATAATAAGTATAACTAAGTATAATTAACATCCCTTGTTCTACTATCTCAAGCTACTCAAGGATTTTTCTCCACACTGTTCAAGGAGTATGGCTCACTCTCGGTTTCAAAGGATATTTCTCAAGATGGGTGGTATCTAGACAATGGTACAACATTCCATATGACTTGGGAGTGTGATATAGTTAAACCACCTATATTGAAAACTATTAGATGCTTGGTGAGGTGTGGGATCCACACAGAAGGAGCCATCGGTAGAAGAGAGGGTTTTGTTGTATTTGAGTTAGACTCATGATGGAGTCTATTCTTTCATCATGTTCTATGTGTTCCTCATCTGAGAGTGATTGTGCTATTATATTTAGCCTTGGAGAATCAATATTATAGAGTTGATCTTATAATACACTTAGTACAGTTATGGATAGAGGGAGCTGTGTATGTTGAGGACTCCATCATACTGGGGATTAGAGAGGTACCATTGTACAAAGTAGGGGGTTGACCTATTCGAAGATTTACTGGAAGACATAGATCTAGTCATGCAAAATGTTTGAGGTGGTAGGAGATTTCCTTAGCATACACACTCGGTGGGAATGGACCCAACTAGAAAATATGAGATAATCAGATGACTTCAACAAATATTTAGTAAGTAGACAAAAGACATATGAGCTCGAGTTTTTAGAATTTACAGTGGTTGGTGTTTCCTCCTTCGACCCAGGTTCATACCCTTGGTTGTCCATCAACAAATCCCAAGATATTGGCCCGACAGAGCAGAGATCAGTCGAAGCTCCTGTGACGAAGATGCAGTCTCACCTGAGATATCTCTATGGGTAACTGTCATAACTAGGTTTCTATAGTTGTGTGGGGATTTCCTCTTCATTGTAACCTTACTAGCTTACTTGACTGAAGTAAGGGTGTGTGTTTCCTATTCAATATTATGTTCATTCAATATATTACTCTACTTATCCATCGACAAAGATTACAATAGTGATATAAATATTTAGCACACATTCTATCTATCAACAATGCGACACATGCATCTAAGAACTCACTCATAATAAAATTATAGTCAATCCATTCATAACTACTTATTCACAAAATACATTCATTCAACATAGACATACTCATCAAATACACATTGAGACATCATTTAACGTGGAAACCCATCTAGGAAAACCACAAAGGCGCTTTTCATCTGGCATGGGAAATATATAGCACCTTTCATCTACACACTGAGCTTGCATAATCTGTTTTATATCTTCTCTACAATCTATACAAAATTCTCTCCTCTCTTTCTCTCTAGTCTTATATCTCTGAAGTTTCCTCTCCTTCACTCCACTATCGATCTACACACAACCTGGATTGACTGTCTTCTCTACAACTCTACAACCCTTCTAAGATAAAAGTTGGCAAAGACCTAGAGACCAACCCACACATTGCTTGGGTTCTCTCTTTTATAGGATCTTACATGTCATAATCAACCGACTCTATTATGTTAGATGACAGGATGGCATTCCACAAGTACAAAATGAGGAATTAACAACTAAAAAAATGACTAAAATTTGGATATAAGTGACTATTTTTGAGTCGATGACTAATGGTATCTAATTTCCACTATCTTATAGCTTGAATAACTTAGTCGTATTTAACTTAGTCATTAATTGGTTGACTTATTAATCATTGATTTAGTCATTAATCTAGTCATTGATGTAGTCAGTGATTTAGTCATTGATTTCCACATTGATGACCAAATATACGACTAAATAAACTACTAGATGATAAATCAAGGTAACATATTAATGATTAAGATAAATACGACTAAATGTCATTCATGTTATAAGATACTGGAAGTTAGCTACTAATAGTCGTATATATGCGAATTTAGTCATTTTCTTAGTCACAAATTTATGATAGGGAACATAGGAATAGAACCACCAACCTCCTGCCTATAATTAGGCAGGTGCTCTAGCATTGAGCTATCACCCTTTAAGAAGTTGTTATTTCTTGACAATGATGATATTCAATTTTTTTTTGCATCATTCAAACATACAAAATAATGATTACAAATTTACTATAGATCCATAATGGCTTACCTTGTACTAGTCCTTCAAGTCCTTCAACCACATTTATTAATTGCAAATATATATTTGAACTTAATAAACACAATTGAAGGACTTGAAGGAGTAGTACAAGGTAAGCCATTATATTTGTACTTAATAAATGCAGTTGAAGGACTTTAAGGAGTAGTACAAGGTAAGCCATTATGGATCTATAGTAACTTTGTAATCATTATTTTGTATGCTTGAATGATGCAAAATGCAAAAATACCAAAAAATTATAGGTTGTGCTCATACATGTCCTTCTTTAACACCAACTAAGGTGTTGATTGCAATTAAGCCATTATGAATCTATAGGAATGACAAGCATGCATCCATTTTTAAACTATCTACTGAGTCATCTAGAGTCATGCCAAGATATCTTAATTTTACTGAAGGTTCATAAGAATCTTGAAGATAATGGTGGATGATGACATGGAAAGGAGAATTTCAGTTTATATAGAAGCAAATGATGAGAAAATGGTGTCCTAAACTCATCTTCCTCCAATGTGTCCAAGCCACCATCCCCTATAAAATGAACACATGTGCATGTTTCTCTCAGGTTCCATGAACATCTTACACAACCTTTAGATAGTTTTTATAAGATTTGGATGCCCATCTTAACTTTAAAGGACCAAAACTTGAACTAGTAGAATGGAATATTTAAAATATATGTATACAGATTCTCCACATCTAATAAACCAATACATCATTTACTTATTGCATGATATAAGAGTGGATGATATTGTTAGACAACATTTGGAGAGTTTTTATAAGATTTGGATGTTCATTCCTAGGATGTATATGCCCATCCTAGGAAAAAGTAACCTCTAAATTATTTTAAAAACTTATATAGAAATTTTGGAATCAACAAGATAGCATCCCTTGTAATTTTCTTAAGTCTCCAATGGAGCAACTCATCACCAAAAATGTATATAGAATAGTAAAAATAAATATACTACTAATTCCATTTCACATCAAGAAGAATGGGCATTAACTCTAAGTACTCGTAGCCACTAAATAAATGGAAATGAAATGAGATGAAATATTAGCAACAATACCTTCGAGTTTGTTTGCTAACAAGAAGTATGAATACTTATGTGATCATTTTATTAAGAGGTGAATTAATATTCACTAACTTGCAATCAAGGCAAGAAATCATGTTCATATTGATATATACATAAAATAAAATAAAAGTTAAAGATAGACTATGCCAATCCCACTATCATTTATACCTTGAAAGAGAACTAGAAAATATCCCACAAATGTTCAAGTTGTCCAAAATTCCCATTTGGAATGCCACCGTTTAAACAATACAAAAAGAAATTGAAAACATGAAAGTAGTAATTTACTCTACCTATCTATTGGATATAGAGCCCCATAGCCATACAACAAAATTAGTCAAGAACATGCAATAAAATTATAAATGGACAAAAACAAGAAAACAATGTGGTTTATACCTTCCTTTATATACTTAGACATATATTATGATCAGACTTTGTCTCTTAGGAGACAAGTCACTAACAAAACAATGGAATACCTGAGAGATAGATAGATAGGTAGATGTAGGGAAGAGTGAGACAAATACATACCTCAAGGTATTAATCAAAATAGTCTAGAAATGAGGATGAACTTTTAATCCCATTGCTGCAATAAATGATAGTATTTTCGTACATTCATACATCAAGCAAATATAATCTCCTTTCAAATGTGCAAAGGCATCCTTAACCCACACTCTAGCATGTCTATAAGACTGCGACACACTTCCATACATAGTAGCATCCTCAAGGAGGATGAAAAGGAGCACATAAACATCTATAAATTCTAAACAAGCTTGGCATACTGCAACAAGATAAACACGAACCACAACATCCCTAGTAAAGGTCATGTTAGGAACCAATAACAACACATTTACAGAAAGACACTAGAACAGTCAACCGAGTGCAGATCGAGTCAAGGAAGTCCAAGGAATAGTCACGGTTCAGTCTAGCGGACTCAAGAAAGGTCACAACCTAGCTTAGCAACCCCAAAAAGGTCACAACTTAGTCCAAACAACTCACAGAGGTTACGAATCTGTCCAAACATCCCACATATGTCATAATTATGTCAAAACAACCCACAAAGATCATGGTTTTGTCCTAGCATAGATCACGACTCAGTACAAGGAAGCCCACAAGGTCACAGCTCAGTCTGAGGTATCCCACAAGGTCACGACTATTAAGTTTTTCTTAATTTCATAGATGGTATCTTAAAACAATTTTCACTAGTAGGATCACTGAAAGAACAACAATCATAGTAACAAAAATAACACAATATTTTCCTCGGGGAAACCACAAGGGAGAACCCCACAAAAATTCCTTAGTTTAGAGCTCAACCATAGCAATGTAAAACCCATACAACTACTTCTCTCTTCCTTTAGGCACACTTATTTTATCTCTCTTGAAAAATTGCTTGAGTAAGTGTGTAAAAATGAAGGGGATCTCATTCCTATTTATATTTATCACTTGACTTGACCTAGGACCTAACATGGTCGACTTGTCTAAATCATAGTGTCGACATGTCTAGCAAGACACTAAAAATAATATTTATTATAATGACGCTTTGGTACTATTGACCTGACGTACATATAGAGGTTTACATTGATTATTTCAATGGATATTACATGAACAAAGTCATCTCCTGATGGAGAAATACAATCAATACATCTGGAATATCTTCTGAAGTTACAATACTTTAACACTCCCTCTTAACTAGGAAGGTATTCAAACAATGTAGAAACTACTACCACAACTGTACATTTTACTGGAGAGTCTCTATATGTCATAGGAAGTTTTGGAACACCATCATACATCTTCATCATCGATATCAATTGGATCATATTCTGCAATTTCAATATGTAAATACTGAATAATATTCTATGTATACTGGATCATCTTCTATCACATTAATTTGTGGATATTGATTCATCTTCTACAACATCTGTATGTGGATACTGGGTCATCTTATACGTATACTGGATCATATTCTATAACATCAGTATGTGAATAATGAATCATCTTCTTCCAAATCCGTATGTGAATACTAGAACATATTCGCCAACTCCAGTATGTAAATACTGAAACACCATTTGCGACATCAATGTGTAAATATTGAAACATCATCCGCAACATCAGTATGTAAATACTGAAACAACAACAACAACATCATTATTATGTTAGTGCCAAGCCAATATCATAAATAGATTCTAGATCATCATCCGCATCACCAACATAAATATGATGGAACATCATCATTATCAACATAAAAATGTTGAAAAAACATCATCATCATCTGTATAGAAATACTAAAATTGTCTCATCAATCATCAATATGTAAAGACTGAACCTGCCATATCAGTATAGGAATACTGAAACTATATCAACAATAATCTCAACAACATTAATATGAAAGTGGTGAACTTACTACATCAGTATGGGAATATTGAAACTATCTCAACAATCATCTCAACAACATCAGTATGAAAATACTGAACCTTCTACATCAGTGTAGGAATACCGAAACTACATATTTCCATCTAAGTACCTTGGAGCAATATCTTGGTGAGTTCTTTAGTTAGATCCATTTGGGCATTTTTTCTAACTTACTAACCCTTTCGAGTCAAAATTTCAAGTCATACAGATGGATCTTCCCGGGGACCAAAAATCCTTGTTATGACTTACTAACCCTCTTGAGCTAAACAAGCCTAGCGATACATACTAATTCCCCCTAGGACCAAAATTCATCGTTTGAATTACTAACCCTTTCGAGCCAACAAGCCTAGCCAGAATTAACCTACTATAGGATGACCTACCACCACAGCATCCTTCTACCATATTCCTTAACTCCCTCTTTCAAAGGAGGGCCTTTCAAACTACATGTCCAAGCTTGTCTCTAAAGTATTCAAACTTTACATGAGACAACGGATTAATCAACACATATACCACTTGTTCCTCTGTAGGAACATACTTGAGATTTACAACTCCCTTCTATACCATATCCCAGATGTAATTATATCTAACTTCGATATGTTTCAACTTGTCATGAAAAAATGGGTTTTATGCCCACTCAATACAAATCTTAATATCATAAAGGATATTGGTAACATTTATATATGCATCAAATAATCCTTTCATCATCTTGCGAAGCCATACTTATTCACTACATGCTGAACATGCTGGAATGCATTTAGCCTTTGTCGTGATAAGTGAAATACTTGACTGCTTTCTACTGAACCATGAGATCATTCCTGATCCCAAACTAAAAAAACATCCTGAAGTGCTCTTTCTATCTTTGACACTTCCTTCCCAATCTGAATCTGTAAATCCATGTAATCTGATCTCGCCATTTGATGCATATCTGAGACCATAGTCTAAAGTCCCCTTTAGATACCTCATCACATGTTTTTCTCCTACTATGTGAATATGTTTGGGATTCACCATATATTGACTTAGAGTGTCTACAAAAAAACATATATCTAGTCTTGTATTGGTTATGTACATCATAAAACCAATAATCTGTCTGTATAAGGTGGCATCTATTGCTTCTGAAGTGTCATCATTCAATAGTTTCAAATTTGTTGTCGTCAAAGTAGTCATAGCCTTGAAATATATCATCCCAAATCTATTTACTATTTATATTGCATATTTTCCTTGGTTTAGGAAAATCTCATCTGGATACCACCATACTTCAAGACCTAGAAAATAGTGCATCATTCTAATGTCTATCATCTCAAATTCTGCAACAAGCTTCTTCTTACATTCATTGATGGGATTATCTTTCTCAGTTAAGAAAATATCATCTACATACAATAGTAATATCATACGCCCATTAACCTCAAATTTATAGTATAGGTTGGAATCTGCTTTCCTCTTGGTAAAGCCCAAAGTCATTAGGAATCCATCGATTCTTCCATACCATGCTCTGGGTGCTTACTTTAACCCATACAATGACTTCTTGAGTTTACATACATGATTTTCCTAATCATCAGTCTTGAAACCTTGTGGTTGTTCAATACATACTTCTTCTTCTATCAAGCCATTTAGAAAGGCCGTCTTTGCATCCATTTAATGTAATTCCCATTTCATATTGGATACCAAGGAAAGGATGGTTATAATTGAGGTGTACCTAGCTAATGGTGGAAAGGTATCCTCATAGTCGATTCCTTCCTTTTGGGAGAATCTGCGAGCTACAAATCTCGCCTTATACTTCTCTATACTACCATATGCTGAGTGCTTTGTCTTGAAGATTCATTTCAAGGATACCACTGAATTGTCCTTTGGTCTTGGTACTATTTCCCATACATCATTCTTTATAATGGATTGGTATTCCTCGACCATTGCATCAACCCAATCCTTCTGTTTTGTTGTTCCTTCAAACCATGTTGGCTCTTTATCAAGGAGATCACACATCTAAGCTACATAAATAGGGTATGGATTTGGCTTCTTTCTTTCTTTGATGGTTCCTTCTGGGACACCATGTATTTTTTCTTTTTCAATTACTTCAAGAGCCCAGGACGATCTTCTCTTATGTGATATCATTTCACTGGGAAATTCTTCATATATATGAGGTTTTGTCATGTCATGATCCTCACGCATATGTTATTCTTCTTCGTTCCTTACTTGTTTAGGACCTTATGCAGCTTTGAGAGTTTCATGGTCCTCTTCATCTTCCTTATATTTATTTTATTGTATGAAAGCTGTATATTCGTCAAAGGTGACATCTCTTCTTAATTAAATTTGATGATATCCTGGGATATAGATTCAATAAGATCTTGAATGCACTATATCCTACAAACAATCCCTTCTTTCTTGAAGAATGTAGTTTTGATCTTTTCTCCTTGGGAATGTGTATGTATATGATCCGGATTTATGCGTGAACGAAATGAAAGAACATATACAGAATCATAATAATAGACATTTTGCAAAGATAACAGAGATACAGTAAACACATATTCTATTAAATGGTGGAAATAGAACAGACTGTAATACAATTGCTAGAATGGTGGTAGCTATCTCTGAGAAGAGATGTGGCTACTACACTCATCCGTGCCAAGCTGAATACAAAATGAGGCCAAAGGGCCTATTTATAATAAGAATGAGGTGAGAACCCCAAAAGTCCAAAACGTAACCCTAGAAGATGAACCGTCATAAAGTTTGCAGCCCCACGGTGGTAAGTTAAACAGTCAACTTCCCGGGGTCATAACTTTTGCATACGATCTCCGATTTGGGCGTTCGATAGCTCGTTGGAAAGGTCTATCTAAGATTTACAACTTTTGGTCGGCCAAATGCATGCCGACGGCAACCATTTGGCCCCGAATCTCCAAAAAACGTCGTTTAGGGCCTCAAAACAGCCCCAGAAGTTTAGGACTCGAAAAATTGCAGAAAAATAACTAGGAAATTGCCACAATGGACAATTGTTTTGAGCCAGTGGAATAGGTGGGTGGCCACCGATCTCCATCTGGATCAGTATACCAGACAACCAAATATATTTAGGTCATTGGCTTCAGTATTTTCTTTGGTAAAAATGTCTTATGGAGTCTTGTTTCCAAGGGTATTGTGGGAAATTATGTTATGAACATACACTGATGTTATGGATGATTTTGCCCATAGGTACATAGGTATATATTGATCATGGATCATGGATTTTACAACTTCCATGATATATATATTCTTTCTTTCTGCTACACAATTTTGTTGTGGATTATAGGGAATAGTCAACTCCCTCTTAATCCCAGCTTCCTTGCATTAATCATTGAATTCACTTTATGTGAATACTCCTCCATTATCTGATCTTAATATATTGATCCTCTTTTCAGATTGGTTTTCTACAAGGGACTTAAACTCTTTGAAATTTTCAAACACTCCATCCTTCTTCTTCAAGAAATAGATCCAAGTTTTGCAGGAGTAGTCATCAATAAAGGAAGCATAGTAAACATACCCGCTTAATGAATTAGTTTGCATTCGTTCACATATATATGAATGAACAATATCTAATATCCATTTTGCGTTGATGTCACTATATGGATAAGGGTTCTTAGTATTCTTTCCTCGTGCACATCCTTTGCACACCCCTTCATGATCTATATGAATCTACGGTGAACCTATCACGACCTTGCTCACAATTGGAAATGCTTTGTAAAATATATGAGAAATCCTTCTATGCCATAGCTCAAATGGGATTATGGTAATGGTCATTAATGATGAATATACATTTTCCTTTAATATATAGAGTCCTTCTTCAACTCCAATAATTATTGAATTATCTATAGTTTTTCCTTTTGTCCACATGAGAACTTCTCGATCCACAAAAGAAACTCTGAACCCTTTCTTATCTAAGGCTGAGATAGAAAGAAGGTTCTTCTTTAGTCCCGGGACATTTAAGACATCCTTTATTTTCATGGACTTTCTAGAGTCCATTGTATAGGATGCATATCCCATTCATTTGATGGGATATTGGTAATCATCTCCAACCATTACTTTGTGTGGGGATTCCTTTTGTACAATACATGAGAGTGAATCCTTGTAACCTGTCATGTGCTTGGATTCACCACTATCTACTATCTAGGTGTCATTCCCCGGTGAGATTGAACTTGTGAGTGCAGAGATCAAAAAATATTATTCACATGAATATTTATTTTTCTTAGCTCTTTCCTCACCTTCTTGATCATTGTCTTAAACAACAATATGGGCCTAAAATATTTTCTTCTTCTTGAATCATTCTGCCTTCATGGGACCATTTATAGAAACATGTCCCATCTTATGACAAGTGAAGCATTCATAATTTGAGAATTCTTGGAATTCTTAAACCCTTGAGTCTTTCTAGCAGGACGGTCATATCTCTTTGTATTTTTCTTACCTTTGGTATGGACTGCCAAAGCTTGATCCTAATTTTCATTTAACTTCTCTTCTCCGGCTACTATTATTTCTTCTTCTTGAACACATTCTTCCCATAACCATCAAAAATTGGGTAGTCTTCTTCTTGAACAGATTCCCCGGATAAATGATTCACAATACCATGGAAGACCATTCAAGGTGGTCATTAAATTTTTTGATTCTTCAACCATATCAAGAATAGCTTCCAACTGCTCCTTGATTTGAGCTACTCTTGCGAAATATGATTGCATGGTTTTTTACTTTTGATCCTTTACACTTTTTAGGTGATTCCTCAAGGTCATGTTTCTATTGATGTTTCTTCCTTCAAATAATCCGAATAGAGCACCAACCATTTCTTTTGGTGTTATCCTTGAGGATACTTGAGGAATCAAGTTATCTTTGATGGAGTCAGGTATTATCTTCTTAGCCTTGATCATATCCTTCAGTGTATATAAACTCAGCTTCAACTTCTTATGGCTCTACCACTTCCTCCTTTATATATCCATCCAGATCATTTTCTTCTAGGATGAGCATGATCGAATGTTTCCATGCTATGAAGTCTTCAACACCCTCAAGCTTCTCATCTAGCTTGGTACTCTTTTTCATCTTTTAACAAACTGAGAACTTCAAATGGAATTAGAAGAAGTAGTACTTACTTGATGAATACAACTTTTGGCTGACCTTCTTCGGGATGAACTAGCGTTTGATGTAGAAACCCTAATTTTTTAGTTGGGATCACTAGTAGGGATGAGTGATGGAAAATATGTTCCTTCCTAGGGCGATCTAGAATGTATCTTTGTTTTTAGGATATCGATGATGGAGTCTGAGGAAAATTGAATCCCTAGTTCTTCCCAATAGTAGTGTCTGTTCCAAAACTAAAACTTCTTGGAATTCAGTTATGTTTTCACAGAAAGATGTGCCCTTCTGGGGAGAGTTGATTGAGCCCTCTTTTATGGTTGATCTATCGAGGGATTTGTTCGGAGTAAAAAACCCTAGATATGCAGTGTCTCCTTTTAGGGTGGCTCTCATACCATGTTAAGTTTTTCTTGATTGCTTATATGGAATCTTAAAACAATTTTCACTAGTAGGATCATTGAAAGAACAACAAACACAGTAACACAAACAACACAAATATTTTCCTCGGGGAAACCACAAGAGAGAAAAACTTGCAAAACTTCCTCAGTATAGAACTCAACCAGAGCAGTGTAAATCCTAGACCATCGCGTCTCTCTTCTTTCTGGTGCACTTGTTTTGATCTCTCTTGCAAACAGGCTTGAGTGAGTGTGTAGAAATGAAAGGAAGTGCCTCCCTATTTATATTTATCACTTAAATTGACGTAGGACCTATCAAGGCCTACTTGTCTAATTGACAGGGCCGACTTGTCTAGCAAGACACCAAAAATCATATTTATTATAATGACACTTGGGTACTATTGACTTGACTTACATCCAAAGGTTTACATTGATTCTTTCAATGACTCTTACATGACTAAACTCATCTTTTGATGGAGGGATACAATCAATACATATGGAATATCTTATGAAGTTACAATACTTTAACACCGACTTAGTACAAGGTATCCCATAAGGTCATGACTCAGTACTATCAACTTCAAAGGTCATTGTAGGCACCAACAACAACACACTCATAGAAAATACCTCAGAACAGTTAGCAGGCCATAGATAGAGTCAAGGAAACCCAACGGACAATAATGGTTCAGTCTAGCAGATTCAGCAAAGGTCACAACCCAAATTAGCATCCCAAAAAAGATCACGACTTATTGTAGCCTTTATTGACTATGGTCTTTCAACTGTATGGATCTACATTTGAATATATTTGGTCCATTTTTATTGTTAACCAAATCTCCTAGAAACATCCATGTTTGGACATCAAACGATTTTTTGGCAACCTTAGTGGAAAGTGGGCTTGCCACTATGGATCTCTATAGAGTCCAAATTTCATGTCCACTTTAGCAGAATTCAACTTAATTTCATTTGTTGTTTAAGAATCAAAATGCAAGAAAGAAAGCAAGTTGTTTAAGAATAAACTTAATTTCTATGCTTATTTAGAGAAATAGAATGCTTCAAAGACATATAGTTGATAAAAAATTACTATATAATGTTTAGTGAAACTCATAAACATGCTATGTCAAAAGGGATAGAAATGAAATAGAGAGCAACATAAATGTATTGAGTTTTGAGTGGCTATTTGGGTCCAATAGTTTTCCATTACAGAAAAATATCAAAAGGGTTGGATCATAGAGTATCAATGGTCATTGATAAAGGATAATGAAACTACAGAGCTTGTTCCATAATAAATTGTTTCAGGCTGCAAAATTCAATCTCAACACCAAACTCCTTTCCATGAATTTAAATACCAAAGCACTGAAAACTCTCTAATATTGGGAAGATCGACAATGAAATCATCGTCTAAACACCATAAAAACTCAAATAAATCTAAACAGATGCAAATACAAAGTGTTAAATGCGCAAAGGATGAAAACACCAACACCAAGAACTGCAAGATCAGGAAATGCATGGATAAAAAAATTACTTCTAGGATAATTGTATCGATCAACAAATTACTTATGGGTTATGTTGCATGGATATGGATCAACAAATTATTTATTGGATGTAACTATGGTTTAGGGAGGTTTGGATATGCTAAAAATGGGATGCAATTTAGATAAAAATAACACACGAATGAAAACAAAAGAAACCGAAAAAATTCCACATACAATCCAAGAAAATGGATAGGATATGTTTGGATACAATGCACCATACACACTTGATGCATCCACATAGAGAGCACATGGGAAAATTTTAATCTAGGCCAAAGCCTATAAAATACTGAAGTTTCTAATCAAGTTTTTAAAGTAAAATTTAAATTTTGCTTCCAAAAATTTCACCCTCCCTGGAAAACCAAATTTAGCACACAAAACTTTCAGTTTTCTTCTCTTCTATAGAATTTAAGATACACAAGTTAATGAATTTCTAACGCTGCTTCAAACTTGATGGAAGGTGAAGTATTAGTGTTGCAATATTTTTTTTGGGTGGCATACAAAATGTTTCACAATATCTTTCTCAACCATCTCAAGCATGCAATTTTAAATAAGGAGATATCTAAGCCAACAACTGGGATCCTTCTCTGGGAAGCCCATTTATTGGAACAAATTTAAGTTATCTTCTGTTTTAGCATATATGCATATGTAGAGTGCCCAAAATTCCATACTTCATTTTTCATTTGAATGTGCATCAGATATGTGACCAAAGTATGTCCCCATATGGGATCAAAAATTCCATATCAACAAATATCATATCTATATGTCAAATACATGATATAAGTGTATCATGCATTTACATAGGTGCATCCAACAGATTGAAAAAAATTAAAATGCACAACAAAAACTTGTTAATCAAAGATGGCCAAAGTTAGTGAGTGTCTATCCAATATAGCCTATATCGCTAGCCTTTCATTTCATATTTTCCATGTTATGTAATAATGCAATTTTTACTTTGAGTTTGTAGTGCACGTGGCTATTGGAAATATACCTCATATTTTGAAATTGATAGCAGATAGAGTAACTAGAGTCAAGCTTATGAAATTGTTAGTGACTTAGTGTGAAACCAGAGGAATTGAAATGGTTGCAACCATTTAGCTGCATAAAATTGGTAGAATATAACACCTTAAGAGTATCCGAACAATGATTCCAGATCATTATAAAATTTGGGCAAGTAGGAGGGTTTTCAGACTCCAAATATATTTAAAGTGGGGAATCATCACAAGAAACAACTTAGAATAGAGTAGGAAGTAGTAGTATGAACCATGCTATTTTTATGCTTTATTTATCATGCAACCGCAAGGGCCAATTTTGATTTCCACAAAGATGAACTTTTCCTCCAAAGTTAAATTCCTATCAATCGCTTAGCATGCATGGTTTCAACTTTCAATTGAAGCAAGAGATTTATTTTCACCAGATATGTCTATTAATTGTTTTTGAAGAATGTAGAATTAGCAACATAAAGGTTAAAGCAAGGTCAAACATAAAGGAGTAATGCCCATTCCAAACTAGACACAAGAAAGGAGAACATGGCCATATGATTAAGGGGGGCATGCATTGTTCCTACAAAAAAGTACTGTTCTAATCCAATAAATTGGTCATGGAAATAAATGTTAAATTTGTGAACCATTGATCTACAGGAACATGAGAGAAATTGAGAAGGGAAATTATGCAGTGGCGTAATCAAAGAAAATGTACACTAAACAGTAAATCGATGCCACAAATTTCAGATAAATAAGACAAGAATTGGTCAGCTTATCACAACATTAATATTCATTCATTAATTAGTAATACAATGGTGTTACAATAAGTAGAATTTGAATAACATGGATAGGATTTGAATCTACCAACTAAAGCTGACCGATTAGTTCGCTTAGTGTGTCTAAATCACTACTGGAGCTCACTAGTCTAACTCTGGATATCTAAATTAGTATACAGTCAGTTAACTGATGAGGTATGTGAGAAAAAGGTGCCACTCTCCCTACATGCATGCAAAAATGGCGCTAGACTAACTGAAATTGATCTAACTAATTGTAACTAGAGGTTGACTCATCATAACTTCTTACCTACCACAACCAAATGATGGAGGTTGTTGGTGGCACTCTTAGTGGGATCCTATAATGTAGGGGTTGGCACTAGTGGCAGCAATGGCATCAGTGGCAGCAATGGCACCAGTGGCATCAATATTCATGGTGGCACCAAAAATACAATATAGTAATAATTACCCCCTAAGTTAGGCAAATAGACCAAATAGAATATATTGGACAAAGGAGGATTAATTAATCCCAACACCCCTCGTTAATCCTAACTTTGGACAACTTGGGCCCTGGAAACTAGGCCAAAATTCACCAATACAATATAAATGACATAAAATAATCTACTTAATAAAATAAGGAAAAATGGGGAAAAACTTATGGGACTACCCCCCCGCCCCTTGAGATATGAAGGAATCAAGAAACATGATATACTACTTAAGAGGAAATTTTTCTCTTTGAGAAAAAAAAAATTGCTGCAATTTGTAACTCTATGGAGCAACCATGGAGAATCATGGTTCTTTTGTGCATCAACATCGTGGAACTGTGCATGTGAACCTTTCCATCTTCTTCCAATCTGCTGAATGTTTCTTTTGTCTCTTCTTTCTGGAGGAGGAATTGAATGATCCATTTTATTCTTCAGTGGGCCAAATTGTGGATCATTCGCTATCATCAAGTGGCATCTTTGTGGAAGTTTGTTGTACCACTATGTAGGTAGCGAATCTGTGTGAGATAGTACAACATATTCATTCTGATAATGGGACCTAGTTCTTCTTCTATGATTTGGATCCCCAACATCATTCCTAGCTGCTGCAATGAGATTTTCATCCCATTTAGGATTTTGATTTCGAATAGGAGATGGATATGGATATAGATAATCTTGAGGTATAATATCAATATCAAGATCATGTTGATATTGTTTCTCATATTTTGAAACTGAAATTTTAGACAACATATTATTTTATGTAAATGGAGATGAAAGAGAGTTCTTACCTTCCCTTTCGAATGGCTGTTGAGATTGTACTAGAGTTGAGTATGGCAGAAAGTGTGAGAATTCATATACATTAGAGGCATGGTTTGCAACACCATTTTCTATAATATTCCTAATTGATATATCTGATATCTCCATTGAGTCAGGACCAAATACAACTTGCTTTGGAGAGCCAGTATGTGTCATTTGATAAACAAATAACAAATTTACTGCAAAAGAGGGAACATAGATTACATTCTTGAACTCACCATGGTGGATTTTAATAGAACCTCTCCCAATAGATGAGATTTGAGAGTAATATCCCATATGAATGCTAGGTTTTCCTGAGAGATTGAGAGTGGTGAAGGATTCCTTGGAGGCAACCATGTGGTTGGATGATCCAGAATATATTAAGTAAGCCTTTGACTGAGTGAATCCTGCTTTCAAGGCATGGCACCTCTCATGATCTTCTGTCGGTTTACCATCATCAGACTTCTTTACTCCTTGCGGAAGGGAAATGATGTTATGTTCAATGAGTGTTGACAACTCGTCAATGGTATTCTTCATGCACTGGCTCTCTAGATGAAAGCCTCTCATATAGTAGGGGAATTTAGTCTTCTCGAATTTCTTCTTTTTTCTTGGAATCTGAGGCTCCATAGGAAGATTACTGATTCTCATTTGGATTTGAATTAGTGTTTTTGGTATCCTTCCATTTGTGCTTCCCTCTTGTTTGCACATCGTTTGAATCTGTCACAAAGAGTGCTTGATTCTTGGAGGATTGAATCATTCCTATTTGAACCAATTTTTCTTGCTCTTGTATTAAGGACTCAACAAAAGAATATAGAGAAGGAATCTTCCAATTAGGGATGGAAGCTCTTCCTAAATGAGTACTCTAAGCCAAGCTTGCTCAGCACTGACAACACAAGATTCTCATCTTTCCTCTCTAATCCACATTGTTTGCATTGCTGTACTGATAACTTGTATTTTGTAAAGAATTGCTGAATAGATTTGAAACTACTGGGCTGTAGAGCAATGAGATATTTCTCCAAAATATTCCCTCTAAGCTCATCTTGTTTTACAAACAAAGATTCAATCTTATCCCAATATTCCTTCGGAGTCCGTAGTCCCTAAATGTAGAACAAAATAGCCCAGGAGATATGAGTTCACATGAAGTCGAAGGCCTCATTAAGCCAATTCAAAAACTTGTTCTTCTCGACATACTGATGGGGCTTAGTTTCTTTTCCCATTATCATCCTAATTAGACTAAGCTTATGCAAGGATACCTGCATATCTTCCCTCCAATGACTGTAGTTGAAGGGTGTAAGGATTCATGGGTACAAGATATGAAGAGTCCATATTTCTATTTGTCGATCATTCAAATCCTCAAGAAGATACATAGGTACTTGCAAATAACACCGCGAAATCAATTCAATTTGCAATAATATACCAGTTCAAGCCTTTCCACCTCAAAATGTACACTTTGACAAAGTCTGTCACGCCTGGATATACTTCTTTGGACAGAATCCAGAAGGAACAATGCTATGATTCCAGGATTTATGTGGGAACTCAGCTGCTTCTGGTGTACAATGGAGATTGAACAAGACTTGCTGCTAGCCTGAACAAGGCTCTGATACCATGTTAAATTTGTGAACCATTTTAATCTACAGGAAAATGAGATCTATTGAGAAGGAAAATTATGTAGTGGAATAATCAAAGAAAATGCACACTAAACAGTAAATCCATGCCACAAATTTCAGATAAAATGGACAAGAATGGATCAATTTATCACAACATTAATCTTCATTCACTAATCAGTAATACAATGGTGTTGCAATAATTAGAATTCGAATCACGTGGATAGGATTCAAATTTACGAAGTAAACCTGACTGATTATCTAACTCAGTGTGTCTAAATCACTGCTGGAGCTCACTAATCTAACTATGGATGTCTAAATCAGTTAATTGATGAGGTAGGTGGGAAAAAGGTGCCACTCTCCCTGGATGCATGAAAAATTGGCACTAGGATAACTAAAAGTGATATAACTGATTGTAACTAGAGGTTGAATTAGCATAACTTCTTAGCTACCACAACCAACTGCTGGAGGATGCTAGTGGCACTTAGAGTGGGATCCTATAATGTAGGGATTGGCACCGGTGTCACCAATGGAACTAGTGGCACGAATGGTACTGGTGGCACCAATGGCACTAGTGGCACCAATGGCACCAGTGGAAACAATATTCATGGTGGCCCCAAAACTCTAGTACAGTAATAATTACCCCCTAAGTTAGGAAAATAGACCAAATATACTATATTGGACAAAGGAGGATTAATTAATCCCAACAATAAAAATATTGAGCCATGTCTAGATAACCATCTCTCTTTGCATAATGATTTGATCCTGATAAAATAACCAGCATGACTAAAATACTTATTATGATAGGAACAAATGCATAGATGGATTGGGATAAGGTATTTTATTTGATTTTCTTTGTTTTTTTAACATATAGTTTATCAATCAAATAACATAATTGTAGCTTTACTACAATACTAACAATTGCAATTCACAAGTACCAAATAAATATTCAACATGACAATTTTACTACATGCTCATATGCTCAATGGGAGAATGTATATTAGTTATCAGGAATTCAAAAAAATGGCATATGATATTTTATCAACATAGGATAAACATTGAACAACTTATCATTAGACCAAAGTCACCAGACACTGAAGTATCAAGACTTAACAATGTTGACATACTACAAAAATATAGGAGGCACTTACTCTTTTTAAAGAATCTGATCTCCACATAAAGGCTTATGTTGAGGACAAATGCTTATGCTCCACTCAAAATTTATGCATATAATACAAAATTAATAAATCATTGAACTGCTAATTTGTAATCAAATTCCAAGAAAAAATTGACTTTGGATAGTAGAATATTTTTTCCTTAAATGAAATTTGGCAATAGATGCAAGAATCTGACTAAACCAAATGTGCAAAGCACATTTTTAAAAATTGCATATAATTTCAGTTATGCAAACTAAGGAGTTTATCAAATTCCAGAAAACTATGGAGTTACATCACGTTTCCGGAAATGCTCTTACTAAAGCCACTCAAAGTGAGATGACATGGAAATGAAAAAAATCATCTCTATTAATCACATTGAAGTATTTTCAAATAATGTAATAGATATAGTACTCCTCTAACTAAAAATATTATGCCATGAAAAAGTTATAAACTATAGTAATTACAGACAAATAATGTAATAGATATAGTACTCCTCTAACTAAAAATATTATGCCATGAAAAAGTTATAAACTATAGTAATTACAGAGCCTAAGAAGAAAAAATGTACAAACTTAGATCTTTCTATACAAGGAATCATTCATGAAACCTTTGCTAACAACCTATTGTTGGATACTGTTATAATTTTATGATAGATGAAAAAAACTGCATTACATGTTTCAAATCCCCTTTGTACACTAAATATCCATGGATTAATAAATATGAGTTTCATGTATGTAAGGTTTCATAGACTAATAAAATACCAGTTTATTACAACCCAAAAATCGCATGTATAAACACTTCCTCACAAATCAAATACAACAGTTCCACCTTTTTAATTAGTATACCCAATTTTTTACCAATACATTTACTACCCTAGTATTGTATGTATGTGTTGTCTACATCTTACAAATATTCCATTTCAAAATTTAAAAAGAATTGATATTACATTATTCACTCACATTACAAAAAATATTGTTAAAAGTTAAAGCATTTCAGCATTACTTCTAGAGTTCCCAAAAGTTGTCCAAGCATTCTTTTATTTCGCTTCCATCTATTTCCCCATATGACTGTGCCAGATTTGAACCATTAACTGGCACCAAATATGGATATTCCCACTCCTATCTCCCTTGATGGCTGCTCCAGATCTACACCAACTAATAACATTTTTTAGTATATCCTGACCATATTTGTCCTTCCTATAAGGGATTTCATTCATATTCTGTCACTTGGCAAGAGAGATTGACTGGAATTTCATTGTTATTTGAAACATAATCTATTATAGGTTTCCCAATCAGATCTCCAAAGGGTATCCACTCCATTCTAAACCCTCTTCCCTATTCTATGGAATAGAGAACTTATTATTCACTTGACCGCAGAAGCCAAAGTTAGTTCATTCGAATACGTGAGAGGAGTTTATTTATAGCTTTCCCAATATTGATGGATTGGAGAAGGCTCCGGTCAGGATACACCAAGCGAGTGCTAAAAAAATGAAATCAAGAGTTTCTAGTCGATCTAGAATCATCCTATAAAGCTGGAACATTTTCGACGTGACATTTCATGTTGATTCATAGAGATAAAAACCTTCCTGAATGATAATTGGGGTTTGGTATTGGTTCAAATTTTGTCTCGAGACCTCTCAATTTTAATCTTTTTCTTTGTCAATTTATTTGGAAAGAACAGGAAGGAAGTGTTTTACGCTCTCTGAATTTCAATGAATAAAAACAAAATGACAGATCAATCAGAAAAGTTGTAAACTAACCTTAACTACAACTGGGAAAAATCGCTTCTTAGCCGATGAATGCTCTTCAACGTCAGGCCCATATTCCTACTAAAATATTAAAAAATTGTAAACAATCAGAACAACAGGATTGAACTTCATATTTATATAGTCAAATATTTTTTACCCACAGTCAATCCGCATAAAAGGTAATTGATATAAAAATAAAAGCACATACAGTCCTAATGAGCCCCATACCTCTCCCAATTACATGACCTACAATAGGCCCAACAACACAAATATTGTTCCCTGTGAAACCGCCCCTACGTAGTCCTCTTGGATCTCGCAGCCTCTCTATAAACTGTGAACAATGTATAGCTTTAATTGACTAGTTAGAAAAAAGGGTATGCTTCTATGGTCACCATATCATTAGTGAAATTTTTCTAGAGACCTCTTCCAAAGCACCATTTTAGTGTCTTGGCATTATAAACAAAATATTCATGTAACCACCTGACCATAATTTTTTTATTAGACACTTGAACAACAATTCATGAGAAGAGAACCAAACAAATCATCAATGATAGTTCATGACCTTAAAAACCATTAAAATAGTGACGACGACATATAGTACTGAAAACCTAGAAAATATAAAATGGAGACCAAAAATAACATTGAAACTCATTTAAATCCATGCGGGTAACCCGTTCTTGATTTAATTAGATGTTGAATATGGAAACAACAATTAGATGAAACCAACCTCCCATTGTTTCTTATTGAGTTCTTTGATTTCCTTTCAGAGCTCCTCCATAGTTTTCTCCACTGCAGAGCTTGCCATGTCTACAAAAAACCCTCGATGGCCACTAGATTTCAAAAACCAAAACCTAAGTAACTATAACTAACAAATATTTCAGCAGAAAATTCTCTTATTACGCAAAACCCTCATAGCTATGATTAAAAGTATACAAAATTAGGATTTGAAAAAGAGAAAGCCTAGGCTAGCCGAAAGATATTTGAAGGGTATTCAAAGTAAATCCTGCATTCAGAACGACAACCAAAATGGTTATGAAAAATCCCAACACCCTCTATGTAGGAATTACTTTAATTACCTGAAGACTGCCGTAATTTCGCAAACGCAACTACAGGATTAGAGAATCGACAAGGCCCATCGCTGAATTTGTAAACATTATAAAAAAATCGCTATGAACTAAAATAATGGAGCATCTTGAATGGGTTTTGAATCAATAAATACTCATGAGAAAAACTTGAAATTGTTGTACATGAAAATTGGAAGAGGTGGGTGACTAATTTTCTCTCTAAAGGACACACCTATAACTCATGGTCGATAGGGAAACTAATTAAATATATTTCCAATGTCCATGCTTAGAAACTGGGAGTGAGATAAGTTGGGATCTCTTACAATTTATTTTGAACTTTGTAACCCTAAATATTGGATGTATGCTTCCAATTGATGACAAGTTTTCATGTGACATACACTAGAACGACGCATCTGGTTATATCACTCCCATGGTCATGCTCCAAGACATAAATTCATGTTTCCTCTCCGAATCCCAAACCTTTACTGCATAACCACACAATCAAGAATGGATAAGTCCTTCCTCCTTCAAACTTGAACAATGAAAAAGAAAGAATGAATGGGGAACCCTAGCGAATTCGTTAGAAGATTTAACATAGGCCAAGGCAAGGCTTTGGTTGTACCATGCTTTTTATTAAAAAGAATACAACCTTGAACTTGAAGTTAAGAAGTGCCAATTTGAATCATGACTCATCACCTACCATGAGTTCTCGACATATATTACACTTCTATTGTCCGAAGGGGCTAACCTCCAAATTTGTTCATTTCTAGAACTGCTAGTTAAAGTTTCTTTTTGGTTCTTCATCGTTATAAAATGAATGGAATTTGTTGTTTTAATATTTTCCTTTTAGTTAAATCACATACCCCACTAACATTTTTAATTTGTGGAATATGCAACTTAGCATGTTAGTAACAAGCCACATGATTCTTTTCTATAAGAAAAACTCTTAAGTTCAAGAAGTATATAACAAAATAAGAGTGACAAGGTGGCAATGTCTCTGGGTAAAGTTTTTGTAAACATAAATACTAAGTTTAAAGGAGATATGAACTAGTAGGGATAGAGGCACTGCATTTTGAATGAGAACGTGTGAAAATAATTTCATACAACTTCAAGAAGAGAAGATAATGAAAAAACCTTGTTTAACTCTCCTCTATCATTTGGTTATGCTTATATTTTAACTATAAACTTAGCATATCATAAAATAACTCCAAATTGACATAAAACTCTTATTGTGATATCTTGAACATTATTTCAAGCATACACAAGATCATCACAAGAATTTAAGTTTTAACATACTAATAGTTATACTACCATTTCAAAAACTAAATTATATTAATAATGGACTCAATTTACATATTTAAAATGAACCCATAAAATAAATCTGATAATTTGTTTTGCATATCCATGTTTTACTTCATAAATATAATCCAAACATAGAAAATGTAATAATTTTGTTATTTTCATAGTGAAAACATCTACCATATGCAAGTGAAAAGCGCGCACAAGTGGAAACAATTAAAAGTATCAAAAGATAAATAAAAATAATATTTTAAATGTTATACTATACTATACTATAATATAATATAATATAATATAACATTATGAATTTGATTTTTGGTATAGTTGAGACTACACAGAAACCTAACGTATTTATCAAATCCCACATCATAAACAAGACCAAGATCTAATGTAGCATTGTGATTCACATGACTCACACCTATTGCAAACATGTTTTCAGGTAGATTGTTGAAGGAGTCTTGTATAAGGTGTTTAGTATTATCAAATAGCATAAAATATTTTCCACATTCAGGGCGTTTCTTGTATGAGTGATGTGATTCTAGTAACATGAGGGAATTGCATGGAACTCCCCGAGATTATGTTGTAATCTAGTATTCTCTTCTCACAATTAAATCCAATTGGTTTGACATGCCCAATCCACACTGCCAATACATTCACACCTGGAGCAATTGGATCTCATCTTGGGTGAGACGACGATACTAACAAAATGATAAGACCAATGAATTAATTGATGGCATGAAAATGGAAAAATTAGACCATCGAGACACAAAAGACCTTTACATGCCTAAATTTCAATTAAGTGCCACAGGAGTCAAATGAAAGCAGTTTTGGCTAGGTAAAATATGGGGACAATCTGTGTGATGAGCTAAACAAAAATGACGCTAACACAACTAAAAATGGTTAATATAAATGACTAATTGATATTCTTAGTTGTTTTTATCTAGTCATATTTGCATTCCTATGACTAAATTAGTTGTTTACATTAGTCATTTTTGTTTTAGTCACTTGTTATCTAGTCGTATATTCTATCATGTGACTAAATTAGTCATTTATCTTAGTCATTTTTAGTTGGATCACTAAAAATTGCTCAATTTTGGTCGTTTATCACTTGAAAAAACTATGGCGACTAACTTATTTAGTCTCCTAGTCACTTATCTCTCATTTTGTACTAGTGTTCCTATTTTCATACATTTAGTTATACTGGTAGTAGGCACTATCAGCCCAAAATTACAAAGATTCTTTATTCCCAAAGCATGCACTATTCTAACTGAATTATTACCCATAATCATTGAGTTGTCCTTTTCAACCAATGTACTCTTATTCTATCGTGGTTCCTTGCATCATGGTTGTCCTGTTTGGTTGGAGACTCTTATCCCATGACTACTTCTTTTGCAGCTCTTCTTCCACAACTACTTATATCGCATCTCTTCTTCCATGACTGCTTCTGTCGCATCTATTTTTCCTTCATCGCGGCTTCTTCTATCATGGGACCAAACTATTCATATTCCATAGCATATTCTAGATGAATTCTGCCTATATTTTCATAGGGACAACATGCCCCCAACACTCACATGTGGCTCATCTCGAGCCACCCTAGTATGAGACTGATGTTGTGACGACCTCACTTTGAAAATCTTGGAAGATTTGCACTATATGTGCGGTCTCCTCCCATACTTTTGCTTCCTTCTTCCTCAAATTATCCACAAGGTCAAAACTAATGTGTTTCAATGTTGTCAGTCCCGCGAACTCTACTTCGTGTCACAATTTCTGGTGTATAGATTGAATAATTCTTATGTCTATAATTTTGTGAGCCTGTTAGTGCACTTATGATGTTGTGTTAACAGTGTAGCGACTTGTTGCTGTACTTTTTTCATCTCGATAACCTTAGCCATTTTATATGCTAAGGGAATATTCTTTATCTCATTCTTCATCTAGGTCACCTCAGTCTCAGTAGTGTGCAAATACTCTATGAATTTCTCCAATTCTTCATCGTTGATCAACGCTTCCCATGTATGATAAACTTTCTCGACTTTCTTGGCACACAATGCCTCCACCTCTTCGATCTTCTTCGCATCCTACGTTGTTGTTTTCCTTCTTTATTCCAGTACCTTTGGGGGTGTACTATGTGTCACCTGTGCTTCTGTAACCATCTCATTTGTTGTGCCTTCATCTACAAAATTGCTGCAAGCTAGTGTTACAATAGTGTCAAGCCGATGCCTGTCCTCCTCCTAGGTTTTGTCTTTTTTCTTAGTTTCCTTAACCATTCTCTTCATCTTATTAAAAATATTGTTCAATGTTATAACTTGCTTAACCAATGCACCTTCCTGGACCTTTATTTCTACGACTATGACATTCTAAAGGGCATATACATCGTAGAATGACAGTGCAAAAAAAACGACAGTAACATGGCCTATAATTTTAGTTGTATCATTTAGCTCTAGTGTCCGCAAGTCGATTGCTTCTACCACCACTTGAGTCTTTATTGGTGGGATAGGTATCGACACATCATTCAGTTGCTCTTCTAATAGGATAGCTAAGTCCCACGGCACTGGAAATTATGGTCTGTAATCAACCGCTACCTGCACTTCTTTTACTACTTTTCAAAGAGTCTGTAGTAGGTCCGTATTACTACTTGTGAGATCTGGTTGGAACTCATCCATATTACTAAGTATTTGGGTTGATATTTATCCCATTGTGTTTGTTATAAGGGTATAATATTCAATGGTAATGCCGACTTATCCTTGATTTTCTTATTCCTTGTCTTAGACTGCTCTGTTTGCTTCCTCTTATCTCCCACTCCTAGGTCTATTGGAGTCATGCTTGACTCATTCTGGTAATTATCTAGGTTTTCTTATGAAGGTTTTTGTCCTTTTCCCCCATCCTTATGTGTCTATGAATAATCCTATCGATCCTATTCATCAGGAGACAACTGATCATTTGCGGCAGGGACTCTCCATTTTTTAGACCAATATTGGACAATTGCCTCAAATTATTTAGTCGACAGTTGATACTGTGTCATAATCCATTGGAGTTGTGTGTCTTGTCATGGTTGCAGCAGGATATGATAGGGATCGATTGTAAACTTGACAATATTTTGAAACCATGTAACTGTTTACTCGGTAAGTATGGTTTGTTGTTTGACATGATATCGCAGGGCCTCTCCATGCAAAAGGAATTCTACATTGTTATCTTGTTGTATTTGCTTCAAGTGTTTATTGAACCAAACATTCTGGTATGTTTATGTCGAGTGGGTCATCATCACTAGGTTCTCCTATCACAAAATAACACTCCATCCAGTGTTGTATTGTTGCGCTGTGCTGATTGAAGTTTGTCATTGTGATAGGGATATCTTCAAATATATTTTCCTTGATTACTTTCAATGCAACATCAATCGATGGATGGTCATCATAAAAATCAAATGTGTGTGTGAATCTGGCAGCTAATTCATCCTATTTAATAGTCCCTTGTCTCAACTCAACTGATGTATACCAGTTCCTTGGTATCATGTCTAATGTGTGTATGAACTAATGAACCCATTCGTGTCGTGGACATGCCTCCCATGTCGCATGAAAATAATCAATATGTTCGACAAGATTAGCCAATATTGTATACTTTTGACTAGTATAGCTAATCTATTATCTAAATATTATCTCCACCAACCTTCGACATTTAGGCCATTCCAAGATGGATTCTTTATGTGTGACCCACCATTTGGCGGGTGTAGATTTCAATACAAAGTCTAGGGAGGACAAGTGCTGATGTTCTGTGACTTTTTTCTTCAAATTATTTCAGAAAATATGAAAGGTTAGGCAAACCTTCATATGTGGGTAGATCAATTACCTAGATTCCCACCCGTTGCACATACCATGTAATTCTTGTGCACCTTCGCATGGATACTTCATGCATCCGATTCTTTCAGTTTTCCAAATATTCACCAGAATATGATGTATAGGAACTATACTCTGCCAACTAAGATTTCTGTTAGCCGTTCGATTTACATAATAGTCCCTTGTAGATGTAATGTTATAAATATGGTTCAGATAATCACTTTGTCCTTCACTATTTACGGGATCAACGTATCTCTGACCTTCTAGTGGATCTATTGGTGCGACCACCCTTAGCTCCAAATCTTAAAATAATAAGATTCTTTTGTTAAAATTGATGATGGTATAATTATCGATTTCCCAGTCGATACACAAAAGTGGAGGATACAGATTCGTGTCATCGACAATGTTGGTTACTTCAAAGTCAGCATACGTTCTTAGGCCTTCTACCTCGACAGGAACTTGATTAAGTTGATCGATGGGTAGGAATTTAGACTAATTTTCTAATATGAGCTAGACAGGAGACCACTCCAGTCTTGGTTTCCCCATGCTTTCCCATGTTTGTCTTGTCAAAATGTTGACACCAGAGCCCAAGTCTAGGATACTATAGTCCATATCGTTGTTTCCTATCTGGGTAGTCATCCTTAACTCATGACCAATATTTAATATTTTTACCACATGGTTTACCCTTTTGTCTGCTCGCATGTCTTCTTGAGGTTCTTCTATTAGAGTTGTAAATTCCATGACAACATCTTTATCTTATATCAGCAATAAGAAAGTTTTGAAAAACTCTTTAATCTTACTAACCTTTCCCATCGGTTGCTTTTCGAACAATCGTTCAAACCTCTCATGAATATCCATTATTGGTCTTCCAAGTAGTGTAGCAGCAGATTCCGATGCATTATTCTTGTCGATGAATTCTGGTCACGCGTCCATAAATACTTTCTTTTCCTTTTGTATGCCGAATGGAACTTTTTTTTGTGCTGTTGGTCACACCTGTGGTTGTTCATGCTGTGTTTCTTGGTCTTCTCCATTCGTAGCACCTCCTCTTTTTACTACATCTATATGTGGGTCCCTTGGCTCAACATAAATATTTTGGATATTCTGGTTTGAATTCTATAGAGGGTTTGGATTTACCACATTTATAGCTTACAACCTCACAATCAACTGCAGAAATTGTTTGATAGTATGATCAAAGGATTTTCAATACTTACATATCTTTGTAGGACTCTCACATTCCCTGGAAAAATTTCCTGGTTTCCCACAATTATAACATATAATTTGGCCTCTTCCATGATCAAATCCTCCTCCTTGTTCGCAACCTCTAATATTTATAGCCCCCATTATTGAGGGTATTGTTGTCGCCGGTACTGATTCTGTGGATACTAGGGCTGAGGATACTGATCTTGTGGATATTGAACCCAAGCCCGCTTATCTTTGTAATATCCCGAATTTTGGACCTAACACTTATAGGCATGTGACTATTGATTATGATGATTATCTTGATGTTTTATTTTTATATTGGGTTGAAGACCCCAATGCATATGAAAATGATGATTTGTTTTATATATTGGGCATAAGACAATTATTGATGATATATATATATATATATATATATATATATATATANCTCTGGAGTGATTGATGTTTTGTGTTGAGCGGGAAGCTCTGGAGAACTTGAGTGATTGATGATTTGTGTTGAGCGGGAAGCTTTGGAGTGCATGAGTACTTACCTTTGTGTTGAGCAGGAAGCTCTAGAACACATGAAAATATAATTGGGTGTGTTGGGAATAAGCCCTAGATCCTTCCATGTTGATGTTTAGCATAAACTCTGGACCATCGGATCCTTGGCCATTGTATCCCTAGGTGTATCATACAAGTACATCCTAGCATTAGTGTTGAGCGAGGAGCTCTGGAATTGCATTGAATTGTAACTCCCTGTTAAAGTGTTGAGTATGGGCTCTAGTGAGCACTAGGGGTTACTGAAAATAATTTAATAACTTCCGGGTGAAAATGACTCAAGAAATATATTGATCTCATCATTCTTATTTATAGGTGATTAAATGAAATTTCAAATTTCTGTATTCTCATCAAATTACTGAAGAGCTACCACATTATATGAGGGAAATCCAACATGCAAGGATGTTAGAGTTTCCTAGCCTAGTATACCTAAACCTTCTACCTACTTGACCTTAATGAAGAAGTGTCATTAAGTCTAGGGATCATGGTATATGATGCCAAAAGACATTGTTAACAAAATGTTATATTATTATGTACTTTATACATGGTATGTATAAAGAATTAAATGTATTAATAATATAAATAAATGAAAGAAGAAGAAGAAGCTGTATCAATTATTATTTATTATTAAAAGATAATAAATAGTCCAAAACCTAAAAGGCTAACTAGGAACTAGAAGAAAGCTCCTAAGTTAAAATATTAATAATTCTCCAAAGTAATTGAAAAAGGGTTAAATAAAGAAAATAAGGTTTGTTGATTTAACTGTCCCTTTGAATGAAAAGTCTGTATATAAAGACTCAAGTCAAGGAAAGGCTTGGGGTTCTGATCTACCATTAGAGGAGTCATTTTTCTTCCTGTTTTCTCTCAATTAAATTCTTGGAGAACATTTTCCTGCAAGGAAAAAGGAGAACTGATCCAGATATGATACACCATATAGAAAACCCTACCTCAGGAGCTCTAAGCTACTTGCATGTTGGAGTCTAGCTGGGGGGGGATCCGGATTAAAACCAGGAATGGTTCTGGGTCATGGTTGGGTGGAACATGGTAGTTCCCAAGTGATTTGGTCATCAAAACAGAGGTCATATCTGTCTTAATTTGTTAATGCTGGTTATTTAAAAGTGTGCAGGTTCAACCATTAAAGGAGCTTCAAAAAATTACAGGTATGAGTCCTTAGTATGTCAAGTTCATTTATAGCATAAATGCTGGTTGCTTTATGTAAAGGTTCATATTATATTTCTAACCCTAGAAATGATTGTTTCTGTCTATATTCTCTAGGGTTTACATTTCTTAAATTGTAACCCTAGGCTGCAAATGATTCCTCATGCTGTATTCACCTGGGTCTGTGCAATTAATTTAGTTTCTATATTTATCTTCATTACTTAAACTAGGTTTAATGAAAACTAGGTTTTGTTTCAAATTACCATATAGTTGTATTGATTACCTTGCTTACGCTACTGACATATTCTATTTGTCAGTAGATACATGTTTATATTAAAATAGATTTATCTTAAAACAAGATCTAAATCATAAATATACAAACTAGATAACCTAAGGTACTATTTATAAAATGAACGATTATATATATATATATATATATATATATATATATATATATATATATATAAACAGATGAATTCATCATACATAAACAAATCTAAAAACTATCTTTACATATAAATCCAAGATAATTAAACCATTAAGACCTTTCAAGGTCTGTCTCATTAACTCCAAACGAAATAGAAAATCGTTCTATTTAATAGCAACATTATAATAAAATGGGAAAGAAGTGTCATGACCATCCTTTTGGTCCTAGATTCACAACTCTGTTCACATATAAAATCCACAGTCCTAATTTAAACCATACCATAATTGCATGCATGAATCTTCAAAGGCCTCTCATAACTATTACATATAACTTAACCAAGTAAAACAATTAAAATAATTAAAGAATTCTTCCATTTTAAACAGAGGTCACAATGTGACCCTATGGGTTCACAAACCCAGGTCGCAGGCCTCTATAAACAACCATATCATTTATTCATAAACATTAAACAAATCTACATAACATATAATCTCATTCCTTATAATGAATTAAACAATACATCATACACAGGAATCGTATCATGTATTAAAACATATTGAAATCATATTATAAACCCAAGTATTACAAATAGGGATAGGAATCAAATCTTGTGGGAATACAAGCCGAACCCTCGTCCAAATAAAATACAACACATTACAATTATCCATGCACATGATTCAAAACCTGTGGCTATTAATTTCCAAGGCCACGCTATACATTAAAGTATGCAGGCTACATCCAATAGAAGCAACGCTATTAAATAAACAATAACAAACCATTACGCCACAACGAGGTCGTAAGACCCTAGGTTTTACCCAATGTTGTAAACACAGCCTCGAACTTCACCATCTAAATTACGCAATCCATTTAAAAGTCTAAACCACAACGGTGAAGGCCATTTTGGTCTTGCACCCCTGACATATATATAATCTATATCATATACTAAACTAAGGAAATCTCTAAAACAATAAAACAACCATTTGAAACCATGCACAACATTCACCCAAGCCACTACATGCCCAATAAAAATATACAGTATGGTTTTAATAAAAAACTACTCTGCTAATGATTTCACCCCACACTCCAATCAAACGAAATACACACACTAACGAAATACATTAGAGCTATCGTAGCCATTAAGGGGAAGGATTAAGCCACATACGGCTTGGCCTTCAACCCACGCTATTAACCATTACAACAAAATATAAATACTCAACACACAGACCAAAATGAAAGCGTATGCCTATTTTTAAACCCTGCTATTAAACCATTGAAGCAACATGATTTCCATCCACACATAGTAAGTATAATAACCAGTGCCATCATTAAAACACAAAATATCTATATTATGCACAGTAATACCATCATCACAGACAAGTCCACACAGGCGTGCCAATGGTCTATGGCACCATTACAAGCAATGGTGAAACCCATGGCTCAAAAGCCCCAATCCATTGATAATTTATGAAACCCAAAATTAAATACACAGAGCCATGAGAAACGTGAGTTTGCTCCATGGACAAAACCACCACAACATTAATTTAAAAAACCAAGTCTATGCATTACAAGCCTGAAGGCGAATTCAAACCCCATAGAGAACCCCGGCATCAAACGACGAAACACAATACAGACAGGCTAAGAGACAACAAGTGTAAGCTTGTTGGCAAGGCTTACCTTGCATTTCATTCACAATTGAAACCATGATAGAGATGGAGTCAAGATTCTCTTCACCATCCCTCGGCACCTGCAGCCAAACAACGGAACCTTGCATTAGAAGTATGGAAATGATAGAATTTTCAGAACAACACAAAATACCAGGCAAGAAAACCACAAGCGAAGCTTACCTTCCTGGACTAGAGGTCAGCTCCATTATCCTCTGCGTAGAGCCAAGACAAACACCAATCGACAAGTGAAATGACCAAACCATCGTGAGCCAAGCCTAAGTGAGGGATACCATGGAAACCAAGGTGCATTAATAGCACCATCTAGTACCCACCTTCAAAGCCATAAACCCACCTTGCCATAGTTTACAATCGCTTCCAAACAATAGTCCCCACAACCATGCAAACATTAAACCCAAATGTATATGGTTCAACCATATGATATGTCGCCAACCCAAATCTTATCACAAGGTAATATTACAAGGTTTAATACATTGCGATGTTAAGGTTAGTGCAAAGTCCAAATATGGTATGCGCTAGTCCAATATTTAAGCCACAAGGCTTACAACATATAGATCACATATAAACCCAAGGCTTAAAGCCCTAACTTAATACAATGCGAATTGCCTTAAGCTTAATTCTTAGTGAACATGGCATACGTAATATGCCATGTTAACATTTAACCCTCATGAAAATCAAAGGTTTGTTCTTAAGTCAAGATAATAACCTGCAATTAAAAGAACATAGGAGATGTTAATAATTTTCAATAAAATAAACATAGAATGTAAAATATACTAAGATATAAACAACACAATATAAAACCATAATGAAGCATAAGTAATGTATAGGAAATTTAGTGGTAATAGCTAAATTGACGAGAATAGTGTTTTACCTGGTTATATTTCTAAGTCGGCAAAGAAACAAAGTCAACCAGCAAGTAGGAATTCTTTAGGATCGAGACTTCCAGTACTCTTTAAGTAAGACCCCGTCACAAAGAATGAACTACATCTGAAATTAAATAGGTTCCTTAGTTTAGAGAACTAAGTAAGTCTGCGAACAAGTAAACACCTTTACCTCTCAAACCGTCATGGGAGAACGAGTCCCGCCACTCTGCCCACTTTGTTTCCACAAACAAAGTTAAGCTAGAACTTTATATATAACAAGTACGACTATGCAAAAAGGACTAAGCAATTAAATCTAGTAACGACACATATGCGATAGATGTATAAACATAAGACTAAGTAGTAAACAACAGTACGCCATCATAAGTAAAATACATTAAAAATAATATCTGAAAGTAAAAGACAGAACGTAAGAACAACTTACAAATAAACTTTGGTACATGAAGTGTACGATATAGTTCTGCAAGTGAATAATGTTTCGTTTAGGTAGTTTTTACTAGCCTATCAATTTTATTTTATTTTATTTTCGATTTTTGGGGACCTCACAAGTGGTATCAGAGCCCAATTTAAAAACTAAGAGACCTATGGGCACACCAAGCATTTACTACCATGAAAATAAAGTATGATATTAAATTTGTTACTAAGAGGAAATTTTTTCTGTTATTTAAAATTTTTAAAATTTCAGGAAATTTTTTACTGAACAGTTTAGTTTATAAAAACCGAGGAAGATAATATCCGGTAAGGAAGAATGAACACCCCCACCCTAGAAGGAGAACTAGTGATGGAGCTGAATTTTGATATTTTGAAGACTATACACAGTATTCAAGCAGAATTACGAAGTCTCAGAGAAGACAACTTGAATGAAAGAAAAGAACAACAAGATATAAATGAGGCATTACAAAGAAATATGACGGGAGGAAGCCTGCAAGGTAAACCTACCCAATCCAAAAAAGGTTCCAAAAGAGAACCTTACCATAAATGGGCCAATAGCCCAAGAGAAGGAGAGAAAAAGGAACGTACCCATGAAGCACCGAAAGGAGATCATCACAGTCCTTTCAATGATGACTCTCTTTCTCCTAGAAGAAAGAAACAAAGAAGTAATTACAGTCTTGAGGGGGAGTTTTGAAAAACAAGGGCCCCAACCTATGAAGGTGAAGTAAACACTGGGGAGAAGGCTGAAAAGTGGCTGTTGGGCATGAGTAAGTATTTCCAGGTTCATAACTATTCAAGTGAAATGAAGGCTCAGCTTTCCATCTATAACTTAAATGTTAAAGAAGCAATATGGTGGAGGGATTTAAAATACACCAAGAAAGATGAGCTGCAGGAAATACGTTGGGATACTTTTCGAAAGATTTTCCAAGAAAAATATATGTCGGAAAGGTTCTTTGACCGAAAAGTGAAAGAGTTTCACTAACTATGCATGGGATCCATGACTATGGACGCATTTATTAACATATTTCTAGATCTATTGCATTATGTACCATACATAAAAGAAGAAAAGGTAAAGATCCAACAATTCCTAGGATGTATTCCTCCCAATTTTCGGGACAAGATTGAATTCAACATTCCTAAGACTTTGGATACCACGCTGTACAAAGCTAGGATCTGTTATGAGCATGGAAAATTGAGGTAGGAGAACATGAACCGAAACAGAGACAAGTCTAAGAACTTCTATGATAACCACAAACCTAGGTCCAACCCACAGCCATATAGAAAGCAGAATAATAGATTTCAAGCGAACAAGAACTTTAATAAATATGGTACAAGGCCTTATGTACCAGCTGCTAATGTTAACTAACCAGTAGCAAGTCGAGCCAATGCTACCCCGCTACAGAGCAAGTGCTAGAAATGCAATGAGCCTCATTATGCCCGAGATTGTAAGAACAAGACCGATGGGGTCTTGTATAACTTACAAGAAGAACCAACTGTTGAGGACATAGCTGGAACACCGTGGATCTTTGCAACATTGGATGGCCGACAGGCATACCATCAAGCTACAATGGTTGAGATAGAAGGTAAGATCTTGAACACTTCTATTTCAATACTTATTGATCCCGGTGCTTTCCGGAGCTATGTTTCGCTTAAAATTGTTGATATATGCAAACGAGGCAAAAACAACTATTAACCGTCTTTATTTATAATTATTATAATTATTATTATTAATAGTGCCTCTTGTGGTAAACATAACCGATAGTTTAATTAGACAATTATTTCTATTATTATTATGATGATTATTGAGATCTTGTGTTAAACATAATCAATCAATTAATTAAACAATTATTATTATAATTATTGTTATTATTACACTCTTGTGGTAAATGTAGTCAATTGTTCAATTAAACCCAAGTGGAAATAACTCAAGTAAAATAATTATTAATCAAATGCACCAAATGATCCTGTGTAAGTTAAACATGTATATTGAACTATGGAATATGACCATCAAGATATGACATGATTGATTTTATAATAATACTTATTACTATGATTAGTAACATCGCATTCCGGATCAAGTAAAAATACTCACCTGTACACAAGATAATTACTAAATCATTATTTTATTCAACATATTTGATTTGAATAGGACTTGCTATTAAACTGCCATCTCGTGAGGGACCAGTGGTGAACATTCCAAGAATTAATAAATTCCAGACAACCAACTTATTCAATTCAACTTAAATAACCTTAACTATTCGGATGCTCGAGATAAGGAAAATTAAATGAATAAATGTATTATAATAATTTACTAGCATCGAAAACTGAAAGAGGTAGGTGAATGAAGTGATTTGGGGGAAAGGCGGTGGAGCAAGGTGGAAGAAAGTAGGAGGAAAATAAGTATTTAGGGAAGGTATCAAAGGGAAAGGGGAGGATGTTTTTTTGGGGGAAATTAGACTCTGCATCAGGAGAAAATGACTGAGGAAAAACTTGAGGAGGGGGATAAATCAAGGACCAGGATATCTGGAAATGACTGAGAAATGGATGAAAACGAAGAAATATATATAATTGAAAGGAAGCTGCTCTCGGTATTATTGGTCTGTGGGCTCGGGGGCTAGGAAACCCATGGGTTTCCTAGGGCCAGCACATGATGAGAGCTGGTCGGCAGGGTGGCACATCATTTTGTTAATCAAGGCTTGGATGGAAAGATGGAAGAGGAAGGAGCCTACAAGGTCTACAACAAACTGTTGGATCTACTACAATCGCTGGTTGCAGGTATGTAAATTCTAGGTATTTAGATACTAAATTCCTGCATGGTATTATTGTCTAATTTACAAAAATTCATGAAGTTTATCAAACATGTACAGCTCACATTTCTACTTTAATATGTTTAAAGTTCATATTGGTACATTCATATGTTTATAAAACTAATAGAACAGACATGGATATAAACCTGTAATATGATTAAAATGTCTTGATTTTATAAAAAAAAACTAACTTAGAATGAGCTTAAGATAGAGAACATCACAGAGAAATAGACACAGTTCTCTACCGATTAGGCAGAGCATTACACAAAGTAAAACATGATAAACCTTGGCTAGTTCAGTTAGCCATAGGTATGGAATGGGAGGTTTTAGAAATTGTTAAAGAATGTGGGGTGAACTTGAATGGTTTTCCTACGAAAGTAAACTTGAACATCCTACCTTTAGGATCATACGATGTAATTATCGGCATGGATTGGCTGGAACAACACCATGTCATGCTCGATTGTTTTCACAAGTCTATCTTGTGTACTGATAGCCTAGGGAACCAAGTGAAGGTTTAGGGCATTCCAAAGAAAGTTTATGTAAGATAGATATTTGCCTTACAAGCGAAGAAATGCGTTAGGAAAGGCTGCAAGTTTTTTGCAGTGAACATCCGAGACATAGAGTCTGATAAAGAGCAATGCATAGAAGACTTCCACGTTCTTGAAGAATTCAAGGATTTGTTTCCCGATGAAATCCCAGGATTACCTATGAAACGAGACCTAAAATTTTCCATCGAACTGACCCCAGGATCAGTTCTGGACTCCAAAGCCCCTTACCGCATGAGTGCACCTAAGTTGGTGGAAATCAACTGTAGTTGTATGAGTTGATAGAGAAAGGGTATATCCAACCCAGTGTGCCTCCTTGGGGTGCATCTATATTGTTTGTAAAGAAAAAGGACTATACGATGCAGATGTGCATCGATTACCATCAGTTGAACAAAATGACTATCAAGAACCGTTACCCACTCCCCAAGATCGATGACTTGTTTGATCAGATGGGAGGTGCCAGAATATTTTCAAAGATTGACCTATGATTCGGGTACCACCAAGTACCGATTCACAATGAGGATATTCACAAAAACACCTTTCGTACAAGGTACGGGCACTACGAGTTTGTAGTGATGACGTTCGGGTTGACCAATGCACCCGCGAACTTTATGTGTATGATGAAAAACATATTTAGTAGGTATCTGGTGGTATCTAGATAAGTTTGTATTGGCCTTTATAGATGACATACTGGTTTATTCGAAGAATAAAGAAGAACACAAAGAACATCTTTGCATAGTACTACAAGTGTTGAGAGAACACCAGCTTTACACTAAGTTTAGTAAGTGTGATTTTTACAAACCATAGATATAGTATCTAGGTCACATTATCTATGAGACGGGGATAGCCGTGGACACAGAAAAGATTAAATCCATAAAGGATTGGCTTACCCCTACTAGTGTCAGTGACATTAGGTCCTTTTTGGGATTAGCCAGATAATATCGGAAGTTCATTGAGAACTTCTCTAGAATCGCTTGCCCCATGACCGCTTTGCAGAAGAAAGAAAGGAAGTTTTTATGGTCCACTAAGTGTGAAGAAAGTTTTCAAAAGCTTAAGTAGATTTTGATGACCACACTAGTGTTACGAATTGTGGATCCCAATGGAGATTTCATTGTTTGTAAGGATGTAAGCAAGGAAGGACTTGGAGGATTATTCTTGCAAAAGGATCATGCGAACTATTATGAATTGTGGAAGTTAAAAGAGCATGAGAAGAATTACCGTATACATGATCTTGAGTTAGCTACCATCATCCATGCTTTGAGGATGTGGAGGCACTACCTCATGGGAAGGAAGTTCCTTCTGAAGACAAACAATATGAGTTTGAAGTATTTATTTGATCAACCAGATCTGAATGTGAGGCAAGCCAGATGGTTGGCTTTCCTTAGCGAGTAGCATTTCAAGCTAAAGCACATTAAGGGAAAATATAATAAGGTTGCTGATGCTTTGAGCCGATGAAATAATATGATTTATGAGGTGACCTTGAGTCAAACCAATACATATTTGCATGAGAGGATTAGAGAAGCCAACAGAGTTGACCCCTTTTATGTGGAAATCCTCAAGAAAGTCTAGGAGGACAGGTTGTTTCAACAACAAAAATAATACAAGGTAGACGAATCTAGACTGCTATGGTCCAAGGATCATTTGTATGTTCCCGTAGGATGGGGCTTTTGATCCAGCATCCTCGCAAAATTTCATCGAGCACCCTACTCAGGGAACCTAGGATATCAAAAGATGATATCCGCTGTTAAGAGACACTTTTTCTGGCCTAATTTAAAGGCCAACATTGCAATGTTTATTGCAAAATGTCAGGAATTCCAGCTAGTCAAAGCTAAGCATCAACACCCTGTGAGATTTCTGCAGCTGTTTCCCATTTCAGAATGGAAGTGGGAGGTCATTAGTATGGACTTTATCATCGGTTTACCAAAAATTAAGAAGCAAAATGATTCTATTTTTGTGGTCATCGACAAGTTGTGGAAAGAGACACACTTCATTCTTATGAATTCGAACTACAAGGCCATGAACATTGCTAATATATTCTTGAAAGAGATATTTAGATTGCATGGAATACCTAAGGCAATTATCTCGAATCAAGATGTTAAGTTTACAGGAAACTTTTGGAGATATTTATTCTCCGGATTGGAGACGTAGTTGAACTTTAGCACTGCATATCACCCACAGATAGACGAGAAGAAAGAGAGAGTATACCAAATTGTTGAGGACATGCTTCGAATGTATGTCATGAAAAACCCCATGAAGTGGAAGGATTACTCTCACAGAGTTGGCATATAACAATGGTTATTAGACTTCCGCCAAGATGAGTCCCTTTGAGGTACTCTATGGATGGAAGTGTAGAACACCAGTTACTTGGGATAGCTCGATGGATCGACTCATGTTAGGGCCTAATTTGTTGATGGACTTGGAACAGTTGGTTACCAAGGTCCAGGTGAACCTTAAAGAATCACAAGACCTCTAGAAAAGTTACACGGATCAGAAAAGAAAAGACAAGGACTTTCAAATATGCAATCATGTTTACTTGAAATTAGAATCCAAATGAAGCTCATTGAGTTTGGGTATGTGCGGTAAGTTAGCACCTATATTTTCCATACCTTTTGAAATACTGGCCAAGAAAGGGCCAATGGATTATAAACTAGCATTTCCTGCACATGTAAGAGGCCACAATGTTTTCCATACAACTTTGTTAAAGAAATATGTTTATGATACTAAACATGTTGTTGATTGGTCCCTATTACAGGTGGAACCTGAAGGGGAGTTTTCCCCTAAGCCTACTCATATATTGGACAAGTGAGAGGTGCATCTTCAGAAGTGCACCGTTGTCCAATTGAAAGTGTAATGGAATCACTTTGAGGCTGATGAGGCTACTTGGAAGAACGAGAACACCATGAGAAGGGCTTACCCCGCCTTGTTTCATGATGTCGTTTCGAGTCCCTAGAACACTAGGGACGATGTTGTTCTAAGTGGGGAGGGATTTAATATCCCGAATTTGGGACCTATCACTTATAGGCATGTGACTATTGATTATGATGATTATCTTGATGTTTTATTATTATATTGGGTCGAAGACCCCACTGCATATGAACATGATGATTTGTTTTATATATTGGGCGTAAGTCAATTATTGATGATATATATATATCTGTGCTTATTTATGTTGGGCATGGACCCTAAAGCACATGATTTATGGGATGTTTTGTGTTGAGCGAGAAGCTCGAGAGCACTGGAGAGATTGATGTTTTGTGTTGAGCGGGAAGCTCTGGAGCACTTGAGTGATGGATGATTTGTGTTGAGCGGGAAGCTCCAGAGCACATGAGTACTTACCTTTGTGTTGAGAAAGAAGCTCTGGAACACATGAAAAGATAATTGGATGTGTTGGGCATAAGCCTTGGAGCCTTCCATGTTGATGTTGAACATAAGCTCTGGAACATCAGATCCTTGGCCATTGTATCCCTAGGTATATCATACAAGTACATCCTAGCATTATTGTTGAGCGAGGAGCTCTGGAATTGCACTGAATTGTAACTCCTTGTTAAAGCATTGAGTATGGGCTCTGGTGAGCTCTAGGGGTTACTGAAAAGAATTTAATAACTTTCGAGTGAAAATGACTCGAGAAAAATATTGATCTCATCATACTTATTTATAAGTGATTAAATGAAATTTTGAATTTATGTATTCTCATCAAAGTACTGAAGAGCTACCACGTTATACAAGGGAAATCCAACATGCAAGGATGTTTAGAGTTGCATAGCCTAGTAGCCTTAAACCTTCTACCTACTTGAACTTAATGAAGAAGTGTCATTAAGTCTAGGGATCATGGTATATGATGCCCAAAGACATTGTTAACAAAATGTTATATTATTATGTACTTTATACATGGTATGTATAAATAATTAAATGTATTAATAATATAAACAAATGAAAGAAGAAGAATAATCTCCATCAATTATTATTTATTATTAAAAGATAATAAATAGTCCAAAACCTAAAAGTCTAACTAGGAACTAGAAGAAAGTTCCTAAGTTAAAATATTAATAATTACCCAAAGTAATTGAAAAAGGGTTAAATCAAGCAACCAGGGTTTCTTGATTTAAATGTCCCTTTGAATGAAAAGTCTGTCTATAAAGACTCAAGCCAAGGAAAGGCTTGGGGTTCTGATCTATCATTAGAGGAGTCATTTTTCTACCCGTTTTCTCTCAATTAAATTCTTAGAGAACATTTTCTTGGAAGGAAAAAGGAGAACTGATCCATATCTGATACACTAGATAGGAAACCCTACCTTAGGAGATCTAAGCTACTTGCATGTTGCAGTCCAGCTCGGGGGGATCCGGATTAAAATCAGGAATGGTTCTAGGTCATGGTTGGGTGGAACGCGGTAGTTCCCAAGTGATTTGGTCATCCAATTAGAGTTTAGATCTGTCTTAAATTGTTAATGCTGCTTATTTGAAAGTGTGCAAGTTCAGCCATCAAAGGAGCTTCAGAAAATTACAGGTATGAGTTCTTAGTATGTCAAGTTCATTTCTAGCATAGATGTTGGATTTTATGTAAAGGTTCATATTATATTTCTAACCCTAGAAATGATTGTTTCTGTCTATATCTTCTAGGGTTTACATTTCTTAAATTGTAACCCTAGACTGCAAATGATTCCTCATGCTGTATTCACCTGGGTTTGTGCAATTAAGTTAGTTTCTATATTTATCTTGATTACTTAAACTAGGTTTTGTTTCAGATTACCATATAGCTGTATTGATTACCTTGCTTACTCTACTGACATATTCCATTTGTCAGTAGAGACATGTTTAGATTAAAATAGATTAATCTTAAAACAAGATTTAAATAAATAAATATACAAACTAGATAACCTAATGTACTATTTATAAACTGAACTATTATATATATATATGAATAGCTGAAGTCATCATACACAAACAAATCTGAAAACTATCTCTACATATAAATCCAAGATAATTAAACCAATAAGACCTTTCAAGTTTTGTCTCATTAACTACAAACTAAATAGAAAATCATTCTATTTAATAACAACATTATAATCAAATGGGAAAGAAGTGTCATGACCATCCTTTTGGTCCTATATTCACAAATCTGTTCACATATGAAATCCATAGTCCTAATTTAAACCATACCATAATCTCATGCATGAATATTCAAAGGCCTCTCATAACTATTACATATAACTTAACCAAGTAAAACAATTAAAATAAATAAAGAATCTTTCCATTTTAAACAGAGGTCATGATGCGACCTTGTGGGTTCACAATACCAAGTTGCAGGCCTCTATAAACAACCATCTCATTTATTCATAAACATTAAACAAAATTACATAACATACAATCTCATTCGTTATAATGAATTAAACAATACATCATACACATGAATTGTATCATGTATTAAAACATATCAAAATCATATTATAAACCCAAGTATTACAAATAGGGACAGGAGTCAAATCCTATGGGCATACAAGCCTAACCCTCATCGAAATAAAATACAACATATTACAATTATCCATCCATAGGATTCAAACCCTGTGGCTATCAATTTCCAAGGCCACGCTATACATTAAAGTATGAGGGCTACATCCAATAGAATCAACACTATTAAAATAAACAATAACAAACCGTTATGCTACAACGAGGTCATAAGAACCTGGGTTCTACCCTATGCTATAAGCATGGCATTGGCATTCACCATCTAAATTACACAACCCATTTAAAAGTATAAACCACAGCGACGAAGGCCATTGTGGGCTTGCACCCTTGGCATATATATAATCCATATCATATACTAAACTAAGGAAATATCAAAAATAGTAAAACAACCATTTGAAACCATGCGCACCATTCACCCAAGCCATGACATGCCCAATAAAAATACACAGTATGGTTTTAATAAGAAACTACTCTTCTAACGATTTCACCCCACACTCTAATCAAAGGAAATACAAACAATAATGAAATATATTAGAGCTATCACAACCATTAAGGGGAAGGGTTAAGCCACATATGGATTGGCCTTTAACCCATGCTGTTAATCATTATAGAAAAATATAAATACTCAACACACATACTAAAATGAAGGCGTATGCCTGTTCTTAAACCCTACTATTAAACCATTGACGCAGCATGATTTCCATCCACACAGAGTAAGTATGATAACCAGTACCATCATTAAAATGCAAAGTATATACATTATATACAGTAATGCCATCATCACGGACAAGTCCACACAGGCGTGCCAATGGGCTATAGCACCATTGCAAGCAATGGTGTAGCCCATGGCTCAAAAGCCCCAATCCATTGATAATTTACAAAACCCAAAATTAAACACACAGATCCATGAGAAATGCGAGTTTTCTCCATGGTGAAAACCACTACAACATTAATTTAAAAACCCAAGTGTGTGCATTACAACACTGAAGGCGAATTCAAACCCCACAGAGAACCCCAACATTAAACGACGAAACACAACGCAGACAGGATGAGAGACAACAAGCGTAAGCTTGTTGGAAAGGATTACCTTGCATTTCATTCACAGTCAAAACCACAACAGAGCTAGAGTCAAGCTGCTCTTCACCATCCCTCAGCACCTGCAACCAAACAATGAAACCTTGCATTAGAAGTATGGCAACAACAGAAGTTTCAGAACAACACGAAATAGAAGGTAGAAAAACCCCAAGTGAAGCTTACCTTCCTGGACTAGATGTCACCTCCATTATCCTCTGTGCAGAGCCAAGACAAACCCCAATTGACAAGTGAAATGACCAAACCATCGTGAGCCAAGCCTAAGTGAGGGCTGCCATGAAAACCAAGGTGTATGAATGGAACCATATGGTAACCACCTTCAAATCCAAAAACCCACCTTTCCATAGTTTACAATCACTGCCAAACTGTCAAAACCCCAAAATTTTCACAAATTTAATTTTTTTTTAAATAGCATAATTGTATGTTAACACAATCGTTAAATACTGTTTAGTTAATGCTATTTACTTTGTAACTGTAAGATCATTACTTGGTTGGAATGTTAGTTGAGTTTATCTTTCTTCAGTTTTCTAATTGTTTTCTGTTTGCAACAGCATGTGGATAAACTACGTTAGACTGGGCTTACTTAGCTGTAAAGCTAACGCACACAGTTTTCCTTTATCTTACAGATTGACAGGTAAAGTTTTTGGGATTGCTGCTAACAGATCATTCTAGAGTAAAATAAATCAGATGCTGTTTCAAGTGCTTTCAGTAGAGAACTAAATGTATGTTGAACGGACTATTCAGCTTCTACAGGTACAACCTCCTTTATTTCATGTTTGATATAAAGCAAAGTATGATGAGAAAGGTTTAAATACACTAGAGATAAGAATTATCATTTCCCAATATATCTATGAACTCTTCAATTGAAAATATATTCAGAGATAATGATAACAGTTTATATATATTTTCTTTTCCAATACTGTCTATAAAAATTATTGAAATTTCTAGTACTAGTAACAGCTATGAGGATAAAGTTCATTAGCGAAATTCAAAGGTTGACAAGAGGCCATTATAGTTTTGAAATGTCGTCCCTTTATTTGATTGATTATTATCACCAGTTCCAATCATGTAAACCAACAGAGTTCTTGGATACTTACGGACAAGGACATTTAAAAAGATATAATTCATGATACGAACTATTTCCTATGTCGCACATGGTTATTCCTTGAGAGAATATCTCATAAATAATAATAGCACTTGACAAGAAAAAACATGGCTAGGCTCCTTGTTAACGTTATTACGTTATGGTAATTGATCGTAAGGTATAAACTGTTTAAATTATGCGACTAAAATTTTACCATCAGTTAACATTAGTCTTGTAAAATGAGTTCATTGATTATACTATAATCAATGAACTAACCTCAAGTGAGGTCTCCCAAGTAACTTTTATGATCTATTTACTAAACT
>LPNX011151340.1:437358-450123 GCA_001517045.1 Pseudotsuga menziesii
CAAACAATAGTCCCCATGACCATGCAAATGTTAAACCCCAACGTATATGGTTCAACCATATGATATGTCGCCACCACAAATCTTATCACAAGGTAATATTACAAGGTTTAATACATTGCGATGTTAAGGTTAGGGCAAAGTCCAAGTATGGTATGCGCTAGACCAATGTTTAAGCCACAAGGCTTACAACATATAGATCACACATAAACCAAAGGATTAAATCCCTAACTTAATACAATGTGAATTGTCCTAAGCTTAATTCTTAGTGAACATGGCATATGTAATATGCCATGTTAACATTTAACCCTCATGAAAATCAAAGGTCTATTCTTAAGTCAAGATAATAACCTGCTATTAAAAGAACATAGGAGATGTTAATAATTTTCAATAAAATAAACATAGAACGTAAAATATAATAAGATATAAACAACGAAATATAAAACCATAATGAAGCATAAGTATTGTATAGGAAATTTAGAGGTAATAGCTAAATTGACGAGAATAGTGTTTTACCTGGTTATATTTTTGAGTCGGCAAAGAAACAAAGTCAACCAACAAGTAGGAATTCTTTAGGATCTAGACTTCTATTACTCTTTAAGCAAGACACCGTCACAAAGGATGAACTACATGTGAAATAGAATAGGTTCCTTATTTCAGAGAACTAAGTAAGACTGTGAACAAGTAAACACCCTTGCCTCTGAAACCATCATGGGAGAACGAGTCCCGCCCCTCCACCCACTTTGTTTCCACAAACAAAGTTAAGTTAGAACTTTATATATAACAAGTATGACTATGCAAAAAGGACTAAGAAATTAAATCCAGTAACGACACATACACAACAGATGTATAAACATAAGACTAAGTAGTAAACAACAATATGACATTGTAAGTAAAATACATTAAAAATAATGTCTAAAAGTAAAAGACAGAACGTAAGAACAATTTATGAATAAATAGTGGTACATGAAGTGTACGATATAGTTCCGCAAGTGAATAATGTTCCGTCTAGGTAGTTTTTACTAGCCTATCATTTGTTTTTCAATTTTTGGGGACATTACAATATTGCATCTGCTCTTCATTCTTCATTAGCATATAGAGGTTTACATTGATTATTTAAATGGATATTACATGAACAAACTCATCTCCTGATGGAGGAATACAATCAATACATCTTGAATATCTTTTGAAGTTGCAATACTTTAACACTCCCTCTTAACTAGGAAGGTATTCAAACAATGTAGAAACTACTACCACAACTGTACATTTTACTGGAGAGTCTCTATATGTCATAGGAATTTTTGGAACACCATCATACATATTCATCATCGATCTCGACTGGATCATATTCTGCAATTTCAATATGTAAATACTGAATAATATTCTATGTATACTGGATCATCTTCTATCACATGAGTTTGTGGATATTGGTTCATCTTCTACAACATCTGTATGTGGATACTGAGTCATCTTATATGTATACTGGATCATATTCTATAACATCAGTATGTGAATAATGAATCATCTTCTTCCAAATCCATATGCGAATACTAGAACATATTCGCCAACGCCAGTATATAAATACTAAAACATCATTTGCGACGTCAATGTGTAAATACTGAAACATCATCTGCAACATCAGTATGTAAATACTGAAACAACAACAACAACATCATTATCATGTTAGTGCTAAGCCAATATCATAAATAGATTCTAGATCATCATCCGCATCACCAACATAAATATCCTGGAACATCATCATTATCAACATAAAAATGTTGAAAAAACATCATCATCATCCGTATAGAAATACTGAAACTGTCTCATCAATCGTCAATATGTAAATACTGAACCTGACATATCAGTATAGGAATACTGAAACTATGTCAACAATCATCTCAACAACATTAATAGGAAAGTAGTGAACTTACTACATCAGTATGGGAATATTGAAACTACCTCAACAATCATCTCAACAACATCAGTATGAAAATACTAAACCTGCTACATCAGTGTAGGAATACCGAAACTACATATTTCCCTCTAAGTGCCTTGGGGAAATATATTGGTGAGCTCTCTGGTTAGATCTATTTGGGCATTTTGTCTAACTTACTAACCCTTTCGAGTCAAAATTTCTAGTCATACAGATGGATATTCCTGGGGACCAAAAATCCTTGTTATGACTTACTAACCCTCTTGATCTAAACAAGCCTAGCATATGATATTTTATCAACATAGGATAAACATTGAACAACTTATCATTAGACCAGAGTCACTAGACACCGAGGTATCAAGACTTAACAATGTTGACATACTACAAAAATATAGGAGGCACTTACTCTTTTTAAAGAATCTGATCTCCACATAAAGGCTTATGTTGAGGACAAATGCTTATGCTCCACTCAGAATTTATGCATATAATACAAAATTAATAAATCATTGAACTGCTAATTTGTAATAAAATTCCAAGAAAAAATTGACTTTGGATAGTAGAATATTTTTTCCTTAAATGAAATTTGGCAATAGATGCAATAATCTGACTAAAGCAAACGTGCAAATCACATTTTTAAAATTGCATATAATTTTAGTTATGCAAACTAAGGAGTTTATCAAATTCCAGAAAACTATGGAGTTACATCACGTTTCCAGAAATGGTCTTACTAAAGCCACTCAAAGTGAGATGACATGGAAATGGAAAAAATCATCTCTATTAATCACATTGAAGTATTTTCAAATAATGTAATAGATATAGTACTCCTCTAACTAAAAATATTATGCCATGAAAAAGTTATAAACTATAGTAATTACAGATAAATAATGTAATAGATATAGTACTCTAACTAAAAATATTATGCCATGAAAAAGTTATAAACTATAGTAATTACAAAGCCTGAGAAGAAAAAATGTACAAACTAGATCTTTCTATACAAGGAATCATTCATGAAACCTTTGCTAGCAACCTATTATTGGATACTGTTATAATTTTATGATAGATGGAAAAAACTGCATTACATGTTTCAAATCCTCTTTGTACACTAAATATCCATGGATTCATAAATATGAGTTTCATGTATGTAAGGTTTCATAGACTAATAAATACACGTTTATTACAACCCAAAAATCGCATGTATAAACACTTCCTCACAAATCAAATACAACAGTTCCACCTTTTTAACTAGTATACCCAATTTTTTACCAATACAGTTACTACCCTAGTATTGTATGTATGTGTTGTCTACATCTTACAAATATTCCCATTTCAAAATTTAAAAAGAATTGATATTACATTATTCACTCACATTACAAAAAATATTGTTAAAGGTTAAAGCATTTCAGCATTACTTCTAGAGTTCCCAAAAGTTGTCCAAGCATTCTTTTATTTCGCTTCCTCAAGCTTGGGTCTTTTTTCTGTAGATAAAATCCTTGGTACATTCTCAACTGGTTGGATCTCTTGTTTTTAGAGCATCCACAAAAATAGTTAATAGTTTTCAAAATACATATATTCCATCGAGAAAAATATAACCCAAAAAATACTGTCAATTCATAGATTATGCTTATGTCAACATTAAAATGCAACTCTCTATCTTGGTAAAAGTTGTTGTTATCAAGATTTGTAATTCCTTGTAAGTGAAACCTAATAAAATCACACTCTCATAAATACGTTGTCATTCAAAGATATCGACTGCAATAAAATGATATATTCTATGATATAAATAAAATAAACTACGCAAAAAATAATAGGTGAATGAAATCCTCCAAGATTGATGCAAGTTATTACTCCCATCCATAGAAAACACATGTTGGAAATGAGATAAGCTTTTATCTATAGATATTACAACTCCTAGGAAAATCATCGCATGCAATTTTAGGTTAAGTTTTAGGTATTCTAAAAAATTGGTGTCAGCTTGTGGTTGTTAGTTATTTCTCAAATAGAACAGTGCCAATATAATGTTATAGTCATTAAACATAAGTATTGAATACAAGAACATAATATTTTCTCTTATTACATGATGAAAAATTCACACAAAACAAATATTAAAGACCGATATCAAGTAAGATCATATTTTAAGCTTATACTCATGGAATCTCCCATTCTCTACAAACCCTGATACATGTAAGAACAAATTGAGTGTTTCTACATTAGAAATCTTGGATCTTAAAATGCAATGCATGTGTCCTTCCAGGAGATAAAATCAAATACTTCGTAAAATTACAAGATTGTTTATGATAGTTTCCCCTACATAATATAACTCCTATTAATGATATGAAAACATAACCATATTACAGATATGCAAACATGACAATAGAAAAATGGATGGAAATAAATCTCCTACCATTCAGTTTCCTCCGTCTCTCCTTGGGCCAATTTGATTGCGTTGTATATTCAAGCATCTCCCATTTGCTTGAATTTGTTTAATATGCTCTTCTTCTCCTTATTATTTCTCCTTAACATTATCTTTATCCTTTATATCCTCAATAATTTCACCACCCTTTGCCTGTAGAACATAGCTACATGAATCAAGTTGTTTCAGGAAGAATAAACAAATACAATGTCTGCTGCTTAAATGACTTCTCTAGAGCTACAGTAACTAATAAAAGTATGAATTTGATTTTTGGTATAGTTGAGACTACACAAAAACCTAACATATTTATCAAATCCCACTTCATAAACAAGACCAAGATCTAATGCAACATTGTGATTCAGATGACTCACACCTATTGCAAACATGTTTTCAGGTAGATTGTTGAAGGAGGCTTGTATAAGGTGTTTAGTATTATCAAATAGAACAAAATATTTTCCACATTCAGGGCGTTTCTTGTATGAGTGATGTGATTCTAGTAACATGAGGGAATTGCATGGAAGTCCCCGAGATTATGTTGTAATATAGTATTCTCTTCTCACAATTAAATCCAATTGGCTTGACATGCCCAATCCACACTGCCAATACATTCACACCTGGAGCAATTGGATCTCATCTTGGGTGAGACGACGATACTAACAAAATTATAAGACCAATGAATTAATTGATGGCATGAAAATGGAAAAATTAGACCATCAAGACACAAAAGACTTTTACATACCAAAATTTCAACTAAGTGCCACATGAGTCAAATGAAAGCAGTTTTGGCCAGGTAAAATATGGGGACAATCTGTGTGACGAGCTAAACAAAAATGATGCTAACACAACTAAAAAAGGTTAATATAAATGACTAATTGATAGTCTTAGTTGTTTTTAGCTAGTCATATTTGTATTCATATGACTAAATTAGTTGTTTAAATTAGTCATTTTTGTTTTAGTCACTTGTTATCTAGTCGTATATTCTATCATGTGACTAAATTAGTCATTTATCTTAGTCATTTTTAGTTGGATCACTAAAAATTGCTCAATTTTGGTCGTTTATGCCTTGGAAAAACTATGGCGACTAACTTATTTAGTCTCCTAGCCACTTATCTCTCATTTTGTACTAGTGTTCCTATTTTTGTACATTTAGTTATACCGGTAGTAGGCACTATCAACCCAAAATTACAAAGATTCTTTATTCCCAAAGCATGCACTATTCTAACTGAATTATTACCCATAATCATTGAGTTGTACTTTTCAACCAATGTACTCTTATTCTATCGTGGTTCCTTCCATCATGGTTGGAGACTCTTATCCCATGACTACTTCTTTTGCAGCTCTTCTTCCACAACTGCTTCTATTGCATCTCTTCTTCCATGACTGCTTCTGTCGCATCTATTATTCCTTCATCGTGGCTTCCTCTTTCATGGGACCGAACTATTCATATTCCATAGCATATTCTAGATGAATTCTGCCTATATTTTCGTAGGGACAACAGGCCCCCAACACTCACATGTGGCTCATCTCGATCCACCATAGTATGAGACTGATGTTGTGACGACCTCACTTTGAAAATCTTGGAATATTTGCACTATATGTGTGGTCTCCTCCCATACTTCTGCTTCCTTCTTCCTCAAATTATCCACAAGGTCGAAAATAATGTGTTTCAATGTTGTAAGTCCCACGAACTCTACTGCATGTCACAATTTCTGGTGTATAGATTGAATAATTCTTTAACTCTTTATTCCTATGCCTGTAATTCTGTGAGCCTGTTAGTGGACTTCTGATGTTGTGTTAACAATGTAATGACTTGTTGCTGTACTTTTTTCATCTCTATAACCTTAGCCATTTTATCTGCTAAGGGAATATTGTTTATCTCATTCTTCATCTAGGTCACCTCAGTCTCAGCAGTGTGCAAATACTTTATGAATTTCTCTAATTCTTCATCGTTGATCAACACTTCCCATGTATGATAAACTTGCTCGACTTCCTTGGCACACAATGCCTCCACCTCTTCGATATTCTTCACATCCTATGTTGTTGTTTTCCTTCTTTCTTCCAGTACCTTTGGGGGTGTACTATGTGTCACCTGTGCATCTGTAACCATCTCATTTGTTATTCCTTCGTCTACAAAATTGCTACAAGCTAGTGTTACAACCGTGTCAAGCTGATGCCTGTCCTCCTCCTAGGTTTTGTCTTTTTGCTCAGTTTCCTTAACCATTCTCTTCATCTTATTAAAAATATTGTTCAATGTTATAACTTGCTTAACCAATGCACCTTCTTGGACCTTTATTTCTACGACTATGACATTCTAATAGGCATATACATCGTAGAATGACAGTGCAAAAAAAACGATAGTAACATGGCCTATAATTTTGGTTGTATCATTTAGCTCTACTGTCCCCAAGTCGATTGCTTCTACCACCACTTGAGTCTTTATTGGTGGGATAGGTATCGACACATCGTTCGGTTTCTCTTCTAATGGGATAGCTATGTCCCACGGCATTGGCGATTGTGGTTTGTAATCGACCGCTATCTGCACTTCTTTTACTGCTTTTCAAAGAGTCTGTAGTAAGTCCGTAGTATTACTTATGAGCTTTGGTTGGAACTCATCCATATTACTAAGTATTTGGGTTGATATTTCTCCCATTGTGTTCATTAGAAGGGTATAATATTCAATAGTAATGCCGACTTATCCTTGCTTTTCTTATTCCTTGTCTTAGACTGCTCTGTCTGCTTCCTCTTATCTCCCACTCCCGGGTCTATTGGAGTCATGCTTGACTCATTTTCCTCTGAGGGTTTTTCTCCTTGTCCCCCATCCTTATGTGTCTTTGAATAATCCTATCAATCCTATTCATCAGGAGACAACTGATCATTTGCGGTGGGGACTTTCCATTTTTTAGACCAATCTTGGACAATTGCCTCAAATTATTTAGTCGACATTTGATACTGTGTCGTAATCCATTGGAGTTGTGTTTCTTGTTACGGTTGCGGCAGGATATGATAGGGATCGATTGTAAACTTGACAATATTTTGAAACCATGTAACTGTTTACTCAGTAAGTATGGTTTGCTGTTTGACATGATATTGCAGGGACTCTCCATGAAAAAGGAATTCTACATTGTTATGTTGTTGCCTTTGCTTCAAGTGTTTATTGAACCAAACATTCTGGTATGTTTACATCGAGTGGGTCATCATCACTAGGTTCTCCCATCACATAATAACACTCCATCCAGTGTTGTATTGTTGCGCCGTGTTGATTGAATTTTTTCATTGTGACAGGGATATCTTCAAATACATTTTCCTTGATTACTTTCAATGCAACATCAATCGATGGATGGTCATCATAAAACTCAAATGTGTGTGTGAATCTAGTAGCTAATTCATCCTATTTAATAGTCCCTCGTCTCAACTCAACTGATGTATACCAGTTCCTTGGTATCATGTCTAATGTGTGTATGAACTGATGAACCCATTCGTGTTGAAAATCTGAGCTTAACTCAGCCCAAACACTTAGTAGAACTCTGATATCAGTCTTCAATGTTCATAAAACCAAACACACATCACATGCATGTAAATTTCATGTCTCTGTAAGTTGATATACTGTAACTAAGTAAACTTTGCAGCGAAAAATTAACTCAAAATCAGCAGATTGTAAAACATATTTAAGACACAGTATTTTGGTCAAATTTGACCCTGGAAAAACCCCTTCAACCCCTGGGGAAAACCAGCATGCAAGAGAAATTTTATTGAGCTTGAGAGAGAAATTTCAGAAGGTAAAACAGTCATTAATTACAGCATAAATAATCTGAACAAAACTTCGATTTCTGTGCACAAAATCTACCTCGAAATGCGTGCCTGAACATACAAAGTCGGCTACAGAAAATCTGCCTTGTACGGCCTCACAGTATGTACCTCACAGGTAGCATTTTCACCTTTGGTTTGAGTGCACAGACCCTCTTCATTTCTGCACCAACAGACAGGCTACTACAGGCATTTAAATGTGCTACCAGCAGCAAAACACTTGCTATACGGTCCTCTCCTCTGCTGAACAACCCTCAATAAATGCTGCAATCACCTCGAATTTGAGCCACTGTTTATGCCTCGAAAATAGTGCCAAACCACTGCTGCATGGACTACACAGAATTTCAGACTTCTTTTGGGGATGCACGGTCACTAACTATCTCAGCTGGTGCGCCCTTCTTCTGGAAAATCGTGCCCTTCTCTAGAAATTCGAGCCCTCACTTTGGGCTGCTCCTCTCTCTCATTCTCATGCTCAATCTCTTGTTATCTCTTGCTCAAGTGCTTCACACACTCCTCACCAAGCTCCTCTCTTGGAAATCGAGCCACTCCAAGAACTCTCTCTTGGTTTTTTCGTGCCCAAATGAAGTCTCATGCACTTTATTTAACCTATTAGGGTTATTCTCATGACTTTTCACCTTCAATGGACGAGATTAGATCTTGGCCAAGAGATCTATGGTTGGGATCTAATCTCTCACTCACTTAAATCTCCTAAGTGAACTTTACAACAAATTTTTCCTTTTTGAAAAGTCATATTACCCTAAATATTTAAAAGTACACTTTATGACTTAAAGTCACTTTAAAAACATAATAAAGTACAACTCAGTTTTAAATCATAAAGTCACATAAAAAAGGTACTTTAATAAAAACACATTACTAAAGTCACTTTAAGAATATAAATGAGACTCCAAGTTAATGACCCCTGCACCTAGGCACCTGATGCAGGAGTGTAATGTCCCGGTTTTGACCCCGTTACATTAAATGTACATGATGTATATATTGTAATGATCATGGTGTGGAGCTAAAGGCCAAGGCCCCACCATTGATCGGTTATGCTATGTTTTGGATTTAAAATTTGTCACCGATTGAATATCGGGGCATGCGGCACATATTATGTTGGCCCTTATGTAAATATGCATCATAATTAATTAATGGACACAACCAGCTACGGCCACGGCAACCAAATCGAATGGGGCATGATTTTCTAAGGATAAGGGGGGTGAAGTATTTAACCTATGGACCAATGGGGAAAAGCCAAATGTCTATGAGAGAACCCATCAAACTGTCAACTACCTTTCTTGTCTTTTTTCCCAATCATTTATTTCTGCCAGAATGTGGTTGAGGCAGTTATTGCATGGAAGGGGAAGAGTATGGGCAACCAAATTCGAATTGGGCAGAGACCCATTTTTGAAAATCGTGTTCTGACTTCCTTGGCAAGGAAAATACCCAAAAACACAGGCCATTCTGCCATACATCCACGTTTTTCAGTTTCCTCACGTTTTGGGAGTAGCTGGAGTTTTTCCTGTGTCTTTCCATCCACAATTTTGGCTGTTTGCTTCATTTTTCCCATGGATTGGAGGTCGTTTTTGTAATGCCAGGGCCTGGGTTGTCTTCCTCACGTTTTTTTTGCAGCTGCTGGTGCATTTTCCATTCATGTTTTTGTGATTTCATGTGTTTTCACCATGACTGTGAAGAGCCATTCACGTTTTTGGCTGTCTCACTGACCTTTGGGTCTCACGCACTGGCTATTTGGGACGTTTTTCCCTGCTGAGAGTTGGTCTCCCTGATAAGCTTCAGGACTGTGTGTTTCCCCCATGTTGTGAGCCGTTTTTGTTGTTACGTATGGGGCTGTGTAATTCATTTTTTTTACTGTTCAAGCTGTGTCAGCTAAATTGATTGCCTGAATGCAATGGTCAGTCTTTGGACTGTGTGAGGAGTAAGGATTTTGGCTTGGTTGCTTGATAAACCTGGTGCTAGAGACCACACAGACAAAACTAGGGGGCTGGCCTTCTTCTCCATCACCCCTGAATAGCACTGGAAGGGAATGCAGGGCCTGAGGGACTGTGTAACAGAGAAGGGACTGATTCCTTGTGTTGGGTGTGGATGGGTGTCTTAGAGGTCAGGCTAGTTTTGGTGTGGGCGTTCTTGGCTCAGTAAGGAGCTCACCAGCTTAGCAATTGCCTTCTTCAGCTCCTTAATGGCCTGATAAACCCAACTTGGTTGGCTTGGCTATGTGTTTTGTGTATCCTGGTTATGTGTAAGCCTTCTAGTTCCCTTATTCCTTGGAGAATCATGCCTAGCTCGGGGGTGGCAGCGTTGCTGAGAGATTGATGAGCACGCTGGACTATGGTTGGGTGGAACGTTGCAGCGACGTAGCTGGTTGCGGAGCAAAGCTTTCATAAGATAAGTAATCTTGTGCATTTTACCTATGCAATTCTATAATTTACTGTTAATTAAAATGAAATGAACATGTTGAATGAATGCATGTCTGAATGCTGTTATTTTCCGCTGTGTATGATGATTAAATTGCATCTGTGAATGATTAATAATTCTGGGTGCATAATTTAGTTCAAATTCGCTTAAGCATTCTGTTCTAGGCGTTTTTACTTCCTGTACATGTTCATGGGCGGATTGCCCGGTCTGATAGAGCTCGTAGATCGCGTCCTCTTTGCCGGTCGGAGGCTTGGGGACGTGACAAGGAGTGCCACCGAGCTATCAAATTCTAACAATTCGTGTCGTGGACATGCCTCCCATGTTGCATGACAATAATCAATATGTTCGACAAGATTAGCCAATCCTGTATACTTTTGACTAGTATAGCTGATCTCTTATCTAAATATTATCTCCACCAACCTTCGACGTTATGGCCATTCCAATATGGATTCTTTATGTGTGACCCACCATTTGGCGGGTGTATATTTCAGTACAAATTCTAGGGAGGACAAGTGCTGATGCTCTGTGAATTTTTTCTTCAAATTATTTCAGAAAATATGAAAGGTTAGGAAAACCTTCATATGTGGGTAGATCAATTACCTAGATTTCTACCCATTGCACATACCATGTAATTCTTGCGCACCTTCTCATGGATACTTCATGCATCCGATTCTTTCAGTTTTCCAAATATTCACCAGAATCTGATGTATAGGAACTATACTCTGCCAACTAAGATTTCTGTCAGCCATTCTATTTACATAATAGTCCCTTGTAGATGTAATGTTATAAATATGGTTCAGATAATCGCCTTGTCCTTCACTATTTACTGGCTCAACGTATCTCTTACCTTCTAGTGGATCTATTGGTGTGACCACCCTTAGCTCTGAATCTTAAAATAATAAGATTCTTTTGTTAAAATTGATGACGGTATAATTATCAATTTCCTAGTCGATACACAAAAGTGCAGGATACAGATTCGTGTCATCGACAATGTCGGTTACTTCAAAGTCAACATATGTTCTTAGGCCTTCTACCTCGACATGAACTTGATTCAGTTGACCAATGGGTAGGAATTTAGACTAATTTGCTAATATGAGCTAGACAAGAGACCACTCCAGTATTGGTTTCCCCATGCTTTCCCATGTTTGTCTTGTCATAATGTTGACACCAGAGCCCAAGTATAGGATAACATAGTCCATATCATTGTTTCCTATCTGGGTAGTCATCCTTAACTCATGACCAATATTTAATATTTTTACCACATTGTTTACCCTTTTGTCTGCTCGCATGTATTCTTGAGGTTCTTCTATTAGAGCTGTCAATTCCATGACAACATCTTTATCTTATATCAGAAATAAGAAAGTTTTGAATAACTCTTTAATCTTACTAACCTTTCCCATCGGTTGCTTTCCGAACAATCATTCAAACCTCTCAAGAATATCCATTATTGGTCTTCCAAGTAGTGTAGCAGTAGATTCCGATGCTTTATTCTTGCTAATGAATTCTGATCGTGCATCCATAAATACTTCTTTTCCTTTTCTATGCCGAATGGAACTTTTTTTTGTGCTGCTGGTCGCACCTGTGGTTGTTCATGCTGTGTTTCTTGGTATTCTCCATTCGTAGCACCTATTCTTTTTACTACATCTATATGTGGCTCCCTTGGCTCAACATAAATATTCTAGATGTTCTGGTTTGGATTCTATAGAGGGTTTGGATTTCCCACATTCCTAGCTTACAACTTCACAATCAACTACATACATTATTCGATAGTATGATCAAAGGATTTTCAATACTTACATGTCTTTGTAGGACTCTCACATTCCCTGTCAAAATTTCCTGGTTTCCCACAATTATAACATATAATTTGGCCTCTTCCATGATCAAATCCTCCTCCTTGTTCACAACCTATAATATTTATACCCCCCGTTGTTGAGGGTATTGTCGTCGCCGGTACTGATTCTGTGGATACTGGGGTTGAGGATACTGATATTGTGGATATTGAACCTGAGCCCACTTATCTTTGTAATATCCTGAATTTTGGACCTAACACTTATAGGCATGTGACTATTGATTATGATGATTATCTTGATGTTTTATTTTTATATTGTGTTGAAGACCCCAATGCATATGAACATGATGATTTGTTTTATATATTGGGCATAAGAAAATTATTGATGATATATATATATAT